>JAXQQM020077596.1:0-150525 GCA_034641835.2 Pinus albicaulis
CCCTTTTTAGCTTTGAAACTCTTGGGACTGTCCAAACTGTCTCTTTTGAAAAACTCAAACCATTGTTTTACCCCTTTTTGGCATTCTTGAGTGCAATTGATCTAAAAGATGTGTTTTTCACCGTTTACTAATATTTGACAGTGACGTGTATTTTGTAGCAAATGTTAGCAAATCATACCATGTTATGTCTTTCCTTGGCCACTTCTAATTTCTGCAGGTGCCTATAACACATTTTCCTTTGATCTTTTTGTCATTGTTTGGATTTTTACAAGCTTTAGTCACCCAACAGGGATTTCATGGTTTAGCATGGTTTTACATTTTGACACTTTACCTCATGCTTTCCTTATCTTGACCATTTGAAGACCTTTGACTATACTTGAAAGCTTAGGCTCCCTCATACTGATACTCTTTACAATTTCTCCCTTTGGTGCAGTGAAGTAGTGTTTCCTTGACAAACCCTAAAGGCCACCTTGAATAGCCTTTGAAGGCTTTTTGTTGTAATGATGGAGGCCCATCATCTTTATTTCACCTGTTTTGCCTATATTTCCAAACCTTTATGTTTTAGGTTTGTTAGAGAAGAATAAGTAGTGTTTTCTTCTAAGTTTTCTATAGCCCTTTCAAGTTCATTAATTTCTGTTCAGTTCACCTCACCTTTTTCCCTTTTTCATTTATAATATCAAGAAAATATTCAATGTATGCTTGGTTTTGTTGTTGTGCCTTCTGTCTTTGTGGCCTTTGTACTAGTTCCTTGCTTGGCAACACTATTTTGTCAATCAGTCCCAAAACCCTGAATCTCATTGTACATATGCCTGTTGCCTTTTCCTTACTGTGGATGTCTACTAGTGATGATTCACCCTCTTACCTTACCTCTTTTTATGCTGATGGCCATCTCAATCATTCTTGCAGAAATGTGAACAAGGGCAGCTAACCCTTGCAGAATTTGTTCTTTGACCAAGGAAACCTTCCTTGAAGGATTTTGATTAGATTTGGACAAAAGTTACTTGACCTTCTACTTCTTTGAATGCAGCCTCTTGATATAGGAAAAACAGAGATTTAGAACACCAAAAAAATCCTATGACCTATGAAACCCTAGGTGACCTAGTGGGAGGCTCTTCGGATTTGGCCTTTGACTGAAAACTTGGATTAGGTCTTCAAGTATAAAAAATAGAGTTTTTGATATTTTTATGTATTGAAGATCCAATATCTAATGTACTTGATTTATCTAAAGAGCCTACAAAGATATTTTTGAGACCATCAATGCTTGGTGTCTCCAGGAAACACAAGAGTGAGCATTTTGGTTAGTGATCCTAGGTGTAAGGTGGAGGAAGATAGGCAAGCCAAAAACAGAGTCAAAGGTGAAAAAACATAGACAAAATGAGTGACATGAGCCCATGATGGGTCTTCTGGGATTGGTGAGATAAGCCTGACATGATGGGATAATGAAATAGTGAAAAATTTATCCTAATGATAATGAAGGCAGTGATATTTCTAGAACTCACAATATTCATGAATTTTGTTTCTAGAAATCTAGGATAAACGTTTAGTCATCTACAAAGGCAAAAATTACTGATGACTAACAATGGCTCCACTTGGGGAGGGCAACTCCTTTTCAAGAGGTGTCCAGAATTTCAGATCTCTGGTTTTATGGAGACTAGTGCCTCATCCATTGGGCAAATTTTTACTTCTTTAATTTGCTGATGCTTCTTTGAAGTTGTGATCTCAATAATATGAAAGACACGATTAGCTCAAATTCATTTTTACCTACCTAACCTATTTTCCTAACATTTTTTTTTCCGTGGGTGCACTTGAACTGACAAGCCCTTGACATTATTCTTATCTTGAAAGCAAAACAAACTATCTACTTCTATCTTATTTCTTCCAAGAGTTTAGATTATGCTAATGGACTCTTTTTATTCTCTACCTAGACTAACTGACTGTCAAGATTAGGCTGTATGATAGACTTCATTCTCTAAGATATAAACATGAAATTGAAAGCATGGTTTAAAATAGGATTAGGCAATCTGAATTACCATGAGTTTGTGGCATAAGAACAAGTTGCACACAAATATTCTTTTTGTACAAACAAAACTAGAAAAATAAGGGTTGTGATTTATCATTTGGTGAGCATTCTCATATTTCTCTTTGGTTCAATTTTAAGGATGTGGAACCAATATCTCTCACTCCTAATCTATCCTTTTTGACAAGTCAAGTCTGAATAATTTGACAAGCTCTCTTTCACTAACTTATCAGCCGTAATTTGAAAAACATGTTTTAGCCATGATTAGGTTAGATGACTAAAACAAGACCTTTCTTTTGAACCAGTAGTGGAATTTAAGGTTGCTCACTTTCAGTATTACTATTTTTTGGGTATGGGGCTATACCTCTTTTCAAATCTACCCTTTTTTTCATTTTTTTCTATGTTTTTGTATTTTTTGTGATTTTCTCATGCAATGTTTATGTACAATGAATGAAAATTTTATACTAAGGGTTTTTAAAGCAATGGTGCATGAGCATCCTATCCTCAAAAGGATCTCCTAAAATTATTTTTCCATTCAACTCTTGTAAACAAAAATCATAGTTACCTCCATTTGAAAACATGGTACAAGGATTTTTCCAAAAAATTTCAAACAATCCATGCTCTCCTTGGTATTTCTTCTTTGAGTCTTTCTTCCCAAATTTGTTTCTGTCAAAGGTCCTCCTTAGGTAGAAAAGGTGTTCTTTGTCAGCTTCAAAATTGATGATGATGTCATCAATGTATATCATAGTGAAGAAGTTGAAAACAGGGTCCATGGCTCTATGGAAGGTGTCTTCAGCACTCCTTAGCCCAAGAAGCATTTGGTCAAACATGTAGTTGTTCTAGGGAATTTTGAAAATGTATTTATGCTGATTGATCTGAAGTGGTATCAACTGATGATAACCTGAAACACTATCATGTAATGACATCTTGTTAGAAACTCCTACCCTTGGCATAGGATGATTTATCTTGGGAAAAGGGTATTTGTATTTCATGGAGGTTTTTCCTAGGTGCCTAAAGTATATACACAACCTACATCCTTTAGCTTTCTTTGCTAGTGATACAATTTACCCAAAGGTTTCATATTTTTTCTTGGAAAGAGGCCCCTTTTGAACAATGTATATGTTATAAGGCTTTAAGCTTTCAGTCCTATATACAAAGCATCATGAAAATTCTTGCATAGCCTTATGTATTTCAGTTTTGTGTGTAATGACAAGGCTCTAGATAATTTAATCATTTTGGGCCTTTCTAGGCTACCTACATTATACTCCTCTATATCAGTTCCAGTAGATACTTCTTTAGGGTCAATAGAAACATTTGTGAGAGTCAAAAATTCTTTTGAAGGGAAAAAACTCTTTGATGATGAAGTATCTATGTAAGGCAAAAACATAAGACTCTTTTGATCCAGATTCCCAAAGATTTTTGTTCTGTGAGGGCATTTTTGTACTTCTGGATTGGCAAAAGGGAACATTTGTGTTTCTGAGGTTTGTCCTCCCTTTGAGCAACCTGTTTCATATACTAAATTGATTTTTGGTTTTGAAATCTCATTTTCAGCTTGCAAAAAATCAAGTTTAGTTCTATCATCAAATGGTTTGTCAAGGCTGCTATAGTTTGGACTGTTGAATTTCTCATGTAGAGACTAGTTTAACTGTTGCAGTATGTCTAGATTTGTCTCAAATTCACTTACCTGCTCATTAATGTCCTCTTCATTACACAAGATGAAAGAATCAAGATCTGAATGAATGGAATAAAGAGGAGTGTTGTTTGGCCTTTCCTGACTGCTAACCATATATTTCATCTGTGACTCTCGGTATAGTCTTCTTGTCTGGTTAAAAACAGGGATAGTAGCATAGGACATATCTAGTTGAAGGTTCCCCTGAAGTTTGGCTCCCCAAGATCTAGATAAAATCATGCCATACTTAGGGGGAATTTCTGCCACTACTATGTCCATGAAAAGACCCTTAGCAGGTATTGGTACAAGATTGACACAAAGATCCTTGATTAGGCTCAAACACTTGACTCTACTCGAATCTAATGAGTACAAGTCTTTGTAAGGCTTAGTTATTTCTAGGCATAATCTCTCCATCACAACTTTAGGCATGAGGTTGTGTGAGGCACCAAAGTCTAGCATGGTATTGTGTAATATCTTGTCATGTATGTTTAGGCTGATATAGAAAGGAAGAACAAGTCCTTCTTAATACTTTCCCTCAACCTTAGGTCCAAACAACAACTCAGGCCCGTCATCAGTTAAATTCAGAGTGTCAGTATCATTTCCTAAGTTTAAAACCTTCAACACTTGGGACCTATACACTGCTTGAGTTACCAATTCAGTGAGGGGCATGGTTATCTTGATTTTGGAAATCTCTCCCTCAAAGCTGAATGGTATTTGTGTTTTGGACATATTTACATCAGTTTATTTAGCCATGAATTTTTCTACATTTTTAATTTTCTTATTTTGATTTGGGGCTTTAGATAATAGAATTTTTTCAGGGCCACTAGTAGATGTACTAGGGCAGCTTGGGTCATTGTTTTGCTGGTTGATTTTTTCATTGCTTGGATCAGTTTTCTGACCCATAATGTTGACACTGTCTACTGTCTTCTTAGGAGTGTTTTCTAGAGATTTCCTAACAACAGTGTCTATTTGGTTTTTCTTGGAGGCTTCTTGGTTTCTTTTGCTCCTAAGGTCATATTGCCTATGGAATTCCATGATGGCATTTTCAAATCCCAATTGATAGTCTTTAGACTCCTCATGGCTTGTTTCAGATTGATCAAAGGCAAAGAAGCATTGTTCTTCTTCAGTGAGAAAAACATCACCTTCATCGTTAGGACCTATAAGGTTTACATGGCTTTCCTAAAGTTCTTCAATCTCTCCTCTCTCTTCATTTACATAATTATCTTGGAAGGGTGGCCTAATTTGTTGATCATTGTCTCTTGGCCTGTTTTGGGGAGGGTCTCTTCTAAAGTTTGGATTTATGTTTTTGTTTTGGGAGATTGCTTGGTTTTCCCTAGGAGGCATTCTTTCATTCAGGCTTATCCTCTCCATCATTCTCTCCATGGTTCTAACTAGGTTGTCAATCTTGGAATCAGATGAGGAAGTTGAGGGTATGGTTTCATCCTTGTAGGTTACTCTCCTTTCTAATTTCAGCCTAGCTCTCTTTTCAACCAAGTTGGCCTCTACACTTATAGGTCCCTTTTGCATGTATTCTAAAGTTAGGGGTTCTCTTTCTCTTAGCTGATAGACCATGTATGGGTCAAAACCTTCCGAAAATTTAGCTAAGGCTAGGCCTAGTGGGGGTTTCATGTTGGGTGGGAGAGCATTGTAAACACTGTTTAATCTAGTGAAATAGTCTTGGACACTTTCCCCTGTGTTTCTTTTAAGGTTGTTGTATTATAAAAGGATATGGAGAGGGTTTTTCTTAATCTCCCATTTGTTTAGGAATGTGTGGTAAAGGGAAGGGAGATCATGAATTGGGAGTTAAGTTTTAAAACCATTTTTTAGCCTCCCCTCCTAGGCTTTGGGCAAACATCCTCATTTGCATGGTTTCATCTTCCAACTCCATATAGTCAAAGGCATCATTCATTCTATCTACATGTTGCTGGGCAGTGGTAGATTCGGCCCCTATGAAATGAGGGATCTTGGACTGATAATCATTTGGAAAAGGTACTAGTGGTTGTGGTAAAACCAAGGGGGCATACCAATCTGCCATGATGGGAGCTAATGGTGGTTTTACAAGAGGAGGGTTTGTGAGAGGAGGTGTGGGATGGAGTGAAGTGGTTTGAACAATGGAGATATGGATGGGTGTGGTGGAACTACTTGGACCTACAAACTGATTCTGAGTAGACTTGGGATGGAAAGAGCTGAAGTGATGGAGAAGCTAAAAGTCAGGAGGAGTGGAAGGGGAGGCTTATCTACTAGAAATCTGCTGCAAATCTATGGGTTCAAGGCCAGGTTGGTCAATTTCACTATGTGACTTGGTTCTGAATAGTTTCTTTGTATGGTGCAAGTCAAACTGGGGATCTTGCAAAGCTGTAAGATGTTCAGGTACAGAGCTTTCTCTGAGAATGGTCCTAACAGTGGTTAAGTTTCTAGTTTTAGAAGTTTGCCACAAAATATTTTCTGGGTCATCAACTATGGTAGGAGGATTTGGGTTCGGATGAGATCTGGTGCTGATCCTCTGTGAAGCCAGATTTCAAACTCAAAATTCAGAGAGGCTGAAATTTTTAGGATTGTCTTAGGAAGGCTGACCTCTCTGAGTGCTTGGTAAACTCTCACTCTGTATAACTAGGCTTCCAAACTTCTCAGGGCTGATTTGACACAATCCCAGGGATTCTAATGAGAACTAGTGAAGTAATAGGCCTACTTGAGGCTAGTGGAGTCGCCAGGTGGATATTTTTTGCTGTTTTAAGAATGTATGTTTATGGTCCACCACCAATCACTAACAAAAAACCAATCTAGGGATGTTTTGGGGTTTTCTGAGTTCCTTTATGTAGCCTTAGGGTTTGTGAGAGTGTCCTATAACTAAGTCATCATTTTTTTAGGATGGTGAAACAACTAGATTCTACTCTATGGTTGACAACTTGAGTTCTCTATGATTTGAAAAGGATTTCTGAAGTCCTAAGGGATACTTAGATTTTCACTGACTCAGAGGTCCCATCATGATCACCATTATGTTAGTGATAGTGATGAGGTGGTTACAAATCACAGGATTTTTCTAATTGTCAAGGGCTTCTAAAGTTCTAAGGAGTACTTAGTTTGTGACTTACTCAGAAGGTCCCACCGTGATCGCCATTATGTTAGGGTCCCATGATTTAGTAGATTGGTATAACAAATGCACAGATTAACATCGGAACAGTCTTTGGAGTCCTAGGACCTAGCCTTCCTGGACTTAGAGAGGGCTCTCTCTATTGTTTGCAAAGGATGTGAACTTGTTTGCTTTAGATGGTTGATTTTAGGCTAGTTGTTAAGTGTAGGGTTTGTTGCTTGTTTTGGTTGGGTAAGATGAACATGTAGAATAGGTGGAGTGAGAGCTCTTCAAGTCATTGGACTATGGAGTCAATGAAAGTCATGAATATCTCAATAATGAGTCAGAGTGCATCACAGGGAAAATCTAGTGTGGTCAATGGATCCTTTAAGGTTATGTGTGAAGTGAAATGAACATTAAGTTGGGGAAAACAAGGTATGGCAAAGGGAAATTAAGGATATTTTGTCAAATACCCGTAAACAAGAAGGTATAAAAGACCATTAACATAAAAAAAAATCAACAGATAAGGAAAACCAGTAACTCTTTGATCCAACTTAAGTAAACAAGCATTCTAGACTAACAATTCCAATGAAATATAGAAGGCAAGAAACTCATTTAACTTCTAGTGATTTCACCTTCAAGCTTTAGAAAAAATTTAAGATCACAAAATAAATTTAATCAACAAAGAGGGAACTCCTAAACATTATTGATCAAGCTACCAAGAACTTTGAGGCAAACTGGTAGACATGGACAAAGGGCAAGATCAGAACAAGACCTCTTTGGCTTAACCTAACAAGTAATACTTTAAATAGAGATTTCAAAACAGAGTTTAGATAACATCAAATAAGCAGGGCTTGCCATGAAACATATTTGTAAACTAGAATATTAATCCATTGATGAAACAACCAAGCATAGGGGGTCTAAGGAGCAATCAAGAATTCCTTAAAATTTCCTAGCAGAGGAAAACATCAAGGCAATAGAAGGCAGGAGGACTAAGGAGTTCTTCAAAATGAACGTTATTAACCTATACTTGTACTGCACTACTGCATATATAGATGGCTGAAACATAATGATAAACAAGAAAACATGAACAAATTAGAGACACATCACCATTAAACCAAGCTCAGGGATCCTGCAAACAAGCTTCTCCCATCATCAATCCAAGCAAGCCATTCATAAACTCCAAAACACCAATTTATTCTCCAAGATCATAAAAACCATGTATTGCTCTCAAAGCTCATCAAATTCCAACATTTACGCCAATATTCCAGAATTGGGAAAACTCGTGAAATGACTGAAAAACACATTTTTAGAATTTGTGCTTTATAAAAACCCAAACAGGACCTTGGATCCCTTATATTAGAGTATATAAGACCAAAATCCAAGAGGAGGCTCAAAATAAATCACTCTAGGTTGGTTAAACAGCCTAGTTGTCTTCAGGAAAATGCCCAATGAAGGGCTGCAGCAGTATGTAAACACAATACTGAAAAAAAACAAGCTAATAACCCTGAAATGTGTTAAGAAACACCTCAAAAACAATTATATGTACAACAAAAAGAAGCAAGATTAATTCTACTCACAAAAGATGGGGAAAAGCGGTGATTTTGGCCCTAAAATGAATGTATTCAGGTTTTTGTGTAAAAATAAGGTGGGATGACGGTTGGATCTGATAGATTAGGTCATGAGGGACCTACGCTCCAAATTTCAGCTCAAACAAATAATTTTAACTATGTTAAACAAGTCTCCCACTCCCGACTAGGCTTAAAAACCCTATTTTCCCATGGCTTGAAGTATGTAGATTTTACTGAAGCTTCTACAACGTGATTTTCTGAGGATTTAGCTGATTTTATGCAGGAATATTAGTATGGAAAGTTTAGAATATGATTCAATGGATTTATATTAGAAAATACAGATTTATACATGAAGAAAGGCCTCAAAAGCAAGCATAATGATACAAGGAAATGCAAGATGAACCAGACAACGTAATATTCAGGAAGATGAAGCATCGTTTTATTATATTTCAGATCTAGAACAGATCTGAGTACAAAATGATAGATATGAATGGGATCTATATGCAAAAAGAGCTTTTTAGTACATTCCCCTTGGGGATCTCAGTGAAGATGAATAACAATGATTAGATCTGAGATCTACACCATGGATCTATAGTAAAATTCAGAAATTTATGAAGAACATGATACACATTATATCAGATCTGAAATGGAACATAGATTGGTTGGCCAATCTATGGATCACCACAATGAAGGGAAGGATCCCTTTCACTAGAGATCTATCCTCCCAACTGATGCAAAACCCACACTGCAACTCTACCTGCAAAAAGGACGCAGTTTCCTCAAGGGACTGCACAGATGAAGTGGAGAACACTTTGGCCTGATGCCAAGATCTGTAACTGAAGCCCAAGAAAGAGAGGCACTCTTCCAGGAGGTTAAAAGACACACTCCATGAGAAGAGGCTCCTAAAACAAGCTATATCTCTGCAGATCTAGAATCCCACTTGCTGTAGCTCACTTAGACAATGAAACCCTCACTGATAAAGAGATATGAAGCTTGGCCAATGCCAGATAGTGGAACAAAGCAGCACAATCTCCTCCAAGAAATCCTCAAGGAAGGAGGGAGGATTCCTAAACAGGAAATCCTCCCTATTCTCTTGCTAAACAACCCAAAGAATTCGAATTAGTCTAATCAGACTTAATTCTATGAAATAATATCATATTCAACCACTTCTCTTGAGCCTTCTCCTTCATTTTATAAGATGAGGATGTGAAAAAACCTAAACCACCTCAAATGAATTAACCCCTTTCACATGGGATCCTTCTTCTAGAACTGCGATGGGTCTTCAAAGTGGTTCAATGTATATGGTCTGCTTAGTGATTTGGTCCCATTGACCCAATCAAGTGGCTCAATCCTGTTCACACACAAGTGGCTTTTATTAAGAAAGCCCTGATTTGTCTCTGTTCACTTTGGGCATTGATTTATTTTTATGTTTTAGGAGTTTTTCATGTCCTCCTTTACATTTTATTCATCAATAAATAAAATTAGAAACAAAATGAAATATTCCTATTAGCATGGGCTAATTAGGAATATTACAGTCCTCCCCTCCAAAATTGTTGCTTGTCTTCAAGAAACTGCAAGGTGAGTGTTGCAAAATCTCCTCCTTGGTGACACCAACATAAGATAAGCTTTCTACATAAGCCAAGTGCTCACCAATCCATCCATCCATGTCTTGCTCCTCCAAGGTTCTCATGAGATGCAAATAGCTCATCCCATAAGGAAACAATAGATCATATGAAACAAACATGGTTTTCCCCCATGCTCTCTCTGAAACAAGAAAACATAAAGTACATGGAAAATAGCCATCCCATGAGGCACATGCCATCCTTCCTTCTTTCCCCATACATCCCCATAGAATTACAAGTACATTATCAAGATAGGGAATAAAAAAAATGTGCTTGAAAACAGAAATTTCACGTGTGCGGTGGGTCATAGTCCCACGCGTGGAACTAGCATAGTAAATCCCTTGCTTGTAAAATAGATATGGTAAGTGGGTTTCACCACTTGCTACAACTGTTGGGTTAGATAGAGGTGACTTTTTGTGACAACTCTAGTGTACCTTCATTTAATTATCCTTCGAGGTAAGTATTTTTGTTCAAGAGTGTCGGCCACATAGTATATGCGAGTTAAGCTGGTCTATGGATGCTCTTTGTCAGTATATAAAGAAGGGTTTACTAACTTAAGAGCTTATTGATCTTAGAGAAGGTGTCTTAGATAGATCTTTAGCCTAAAGTTGAGTAATGGGATTTGGTGTTTCTCTGCGGAACAAAACAACAACTTAATTTAATTGAACAACACTCTAAATAAATCAAGCAAGAATTGAAATAGCCGATGGTAAAGCGAACACTAATCTAACTAAGTTGTTTCAGAAATGGAATTGAATTGAATCGACGACCTATTAATCTAGCGATAATGGAGCGACGATATGGCTAGCGATTATAACTAGAATTATGGCTAGGCATGCAATATTAAACGGCCAGTAGAACTAAGCAATATGACTAGGCGTACAATAATGAAACGATGAAAAGTAGAACTAAGGTAGCGATAATGAATAGCAATATAGCAAAACGGTAAAATAACTCATACAACTATAATTAAGTAATTTTGCAATGGGTCTCCTGTAAGACCTAATTAAGCAACTACGATCAATTGGTTAATTACTTTACTATGCTCGAAGGAGAACGCAATGCATGGAGATGAAGAACGTTGAAATCGGTCTTCCTATAGCCTAGAAGTCAATTGTCATAACGATGAAGAACCGAAATTAACAAAACATTATCATAAGTGGATTGCACATCTTACTTTAAGAACGCAATTGCCAATGATTCGTTAAAGAAAAAGTTGTAATTATATTAAATGGAAGTAAGTGTTACCATTGCACCAAATCCACGAATGTCGATTCTATAACTATTCAAAACATGAAAACGTGCGTGGAGCTCTCGGAGGTTGGGCCCGGACCTACAAAAGCCTCGGCACTCGAGCTTCCAAAGATGGTTATTCAAAACTTTTACGGTACATCCGGCAATGCTAAGAAATATAATTAGACGGTATTTCTAGATTTTTTCTATTACGGGATTATAAATGTTTTGTTCTTTTCCATTTAAAAAGGTGATCTTCGGGTGTTTAGAGAATGTATCTCAAACGATAGCCGCTACGCGTGGCTATCGTTTGATTCTTGTACTCAAATTTGCTTGTTCGCCTTCTGTCGGCCGTTGGGATTGCTTTAGGACTTCTTGTGCTTGCATCTGTCGATTGGCTTCCATTCTCTATTGGTTCAGGCATTCCTAATTTCACCGCAAGTAAAGACGGAAAGTGTCGATTTCTTATTATAAACCGTCCTTTTTATCATTAGTACGATTGTTCATGATCTTTTATTCCTTATTGTTAATGTGAAGAGAGGGATTTTCTTGAAATTACAATATAATTTGAAGTATTTACGAGGTGAGAACCATACACTTAATTTGGGCCCAACATACTCCCCTACTTACCTTGTTGCATGTCCTCATGCGAGCAAATGATTAAGATGTAACCATGTTAAAGAATAAGCGAGTAGGGCTTGTCATTGTGTGCTGCGAAGCCTCGTTTCCTTTTGTGAGTGCAAAGCAGTGCTGTGACTCCTTTTGGAAACTTGTAGTCATGATTATACTCTTCGGGAGAGGAAGCCTAAGGAGGGGATTCTGGTATCTACAACTTGACCAACGGGTCCCATGGTGTAGACTAGGCTATATAAACGAGTCTGGAGGTAGCGACCTTGAAGTTCTTGTAATTGAATGGCTCCCTATTCTTCATATTATTTAAGAGCCATCCACCATTGTTTCGCCTCTTGCTAAGTGCTTCACGGATGTGCTTTGAAGTAATCTCATGTATTTTCGATGACATATTTATGGAAAGGTCCCAATCTGAACTTCACACCAGCTTCTCATGAAATTACGATGTCGGATGATCGAAAAGTTGCCCTTGGGTTTCATAGGCTCTCTCTGACCCATAGTTCTAGATTATGTTCTCTTTTGCGAAATATGCCGTAAGCACAGCCCATGCGATGCGGTTTTTTTGTAAATGAAAGGAAAGCTTGTAGTTTTACATCTTCTATGAAGGGGCTAGGGTTTCTATGAGGTATCATTTTCTAAAAGAAGTTATCCATGTGTAGAGCTCACATAAGAGACGTTGAACCTATTCATCCTGGTCATTAGAACATTGGACAAATTCCTCTACGATGTTGGGAAGTGGATTCTGCTATCACGACTTTAACTTTCGGAAGTAGGTACCGCTCGTAGGAATAGAGAGCGGTTAGTTCGCCATTGACCTACATGATGAGTCATCATATGAAAGAAAATTGTAGAGATCTACTCTTTTGCTTGCTCTACCTGTGCCTTTGTGCCACTTTAACCTTCGCCTAATCTCCTCTAAGCTACAGGAAAATGTCTCATCTTACGTAAGAGAGGTCGATGAACTTCTTTTGTAGTGCCTAATATTCTCGTAATGGCACTACCTCTTTCTGTCTTTGTGTCGATTCATGTCGTAATTGCACTAGCTTGTTCTGTAATATTTTTGCGATTATCTCTACTAGATGGGCATAGGTAGGGACTCCTGTTTGGATCCTTTTTCCTCTAGAACGTTCTACAGAGTTTGGGTGGATGTTTACCGATGTTGTTTGTTATACATGCGCACTCCGGCTTCGGTGGTGGTTGTCAAATTGGTTTGTGTTCTAGTTTCCATAGTATTTTTTGGTTCTATTTGGGTCCCTACAATGGAGGTTTAACTTTTGGCTTCACGACCCTTCTTTCTCTTTTCGATTTGCTTCTTCAGAGTATTTCTGACTTCTTCAATTTCTTCCAGGTATTTCTTAAATTTTTGTATTTTCTCATGTACGAACTTTCACATTTTTACTTCAACGAGTGGTAGGCGATATAATTCTCTTTCACGGGGTAAGGTATAGAATGGTGTTTCTAATTACTTCTTCGGAAATTGACCTCAATATGAG
Organism: Pinus albicaulis; assembly: GCA_034641835.2. Taxonomy (NCBI): domain Eukaryota; kingdom Viridiplantae; phylum Streptophyta; class Pinopsida; order Pinales; family Pinaceae; genus Pinus; species Pinus albicaulis. Next base: position 13,306 of record JAXQQM020077596.1, read on the forward strand.
GGTCCTTGCGGGGAGGAGCGATGCTACCTCCTGGTGACAAGGGACTATCTCTGTGTGTGCACTTTGTTCCATGAGAGACTGATATTTTGAATCGGCATATGATTCCGTCTCTTGTTTGTGTCCTTCACCGTATGCTTCATAATTATCGGTGGGAGACGGGGCTTCATTCTCTTGTAGTTCCTCTTGATGGGGTAAGATATTAGTGTGACTAGAGGCTGTACAGGGGATGCGATTTTGTCGACAAATTCTTCTTGCTTCCCTACTTCGATGAGTTTCTTAATTCAAAGCATGTCCTTATTTTCCCTAGGACTAGGGCCATTTCCTCCTCAAATTATTGTAAGGGTGCCTGGGGGATGGTTACTGCTCCATCTATGGTGTTCGAAGTTCACACGGGGAGTTCTAGCCCCGTTTTTTCTGTTTCGGCTACGATGTTGAGGCTCAATTTATTTTTATTTTTGAGGTGATTTACTAGGAGGCTCGGTTTCGGTACCCTGGGAGTTAACTTAAGTTCCTACACTTAAGGTTATTACGGTTCCACCACTTCTAAGTTGACAAAATTGTGCCATGCTAGATGCGCCTATCTAGGTCATGAATGCTGATTAACTTTATTAAGCCTTGGTGAATAACCACTACTTGGGGCCTCTTAGATTTCTTATTTGAACATCGGTATCATACGATACATAATTTAAAGGAAAGGCAAATTAATTGAAATTTTGTTTTTGTGCGGCTAAGAGTTTGAAGGCTGTCGAGGTTTCTTGCTTCTTAACGTCTGCATTGTCACTGAATCTTTGGATGAATATCGCCAACTCTTGCCATGGGCAGTGTAAGGAAGCGAAGCGATCCCTCTAGCCCTTCGTTCCGAGTGGTTCGTACGTACGGTATGGCGCTATTGCTTCTCGCAACGAAGTATGTGCTTTTTTGCCCATCTCTCCCTTGTGCGGTATTAAAACTACTGCTTTATGATCTCTTTTATAGCAATTGTGGTTCGACTATTTACTTTAGTTTTCCCATCATGTAGATTTTGCGGGATTTCGATTGCAATTTTTTTTGTATTTTTAATCTATGCACATATGTCGGCTATCCAACTCCTTTGAGAGAATGACACTCAGCACAACCTAAAATTGGAAAATTCGACGGATTGTTCCGAAGAGTATCGCGATATGTTTGGTATGCTCTTCTCCTCTTAATTATCGTCCTAGCTTTTTTGTTTCATCTAGGTGTTATGTGTAAGCTAAAGATTACAGTTCTATATAAAAAGTATCCATGCCTTAATTGTAGCATTTACCAATGCGTTTAACGAGTTTGTGTAGGTATTTTGCACATTTGCCGATTAAAGCTAATCCGACCAATAACACCGTCCCTAAGAAAATGGCACCCCCCACCCTCGGTCTTTAGGATAGATTCGTAGTGATGAATGCGAGCATGGGGATGTCCAAATTTTGATAATTTTGCGTGTGGAGATCGGTTAAGTAATTACTCCCATGTGCGACAAAAACGATCAAATTTAAAAGTTTTCATGATTGAATCTTGTGCGGAGAAGGTTAAGACGTGAGATAAAATAGTATTTTCATTATTACGATATTAAGTGTCTTTGTATGATTAGAAACTTGTGACGGAAAGCGATATTTAATCAAGTATTGATTGGCATTGTCATTCCCAAGTTCGAAATATGTAATGATAAATCTTCATTATTTATTCTTATGGTAAGTCATGATTGTCACTTATTCAAGTAATAGGTTTATAGTAAAATAAAATGGAAAAAAGGTGTATGTAACGGTATTTTGTTATTAAAGAAACATTCTTTCATACCACAAGCGAGCGCCAACGCTGCGCCGGTGTTCATAGCCTCGGCTTCGAGGTTGCTTTTTAACTTTGAAAAATGAGCCATGATCCCTATGTGAGAATAATTATTTTATCATCTTGATGGAGAGATCCCATCTTTGGTATGGTGGCCATGTAGTCATGGTGCCATTCACTAGAGTTGTAGCAAAATAATCGGCGGCTCGTGAGTGAGACCTCTGTCCTTGGTTAGTAAAGAAGGTCATTACCCTGGTACGGTTGCCATAATGGGCATGTCAATTTCTTAGACTCTTATGAACATGGTAGGTTGGCTCATGATGAGATCCTATCCTCTCTTAAGATATGTAAATGTATTATTTTCTTTTGTATTTTAATAATTGGATCCACTCTCGGAGGTCAACTGTCTTGTGGTGCGGTAGCCGGATAATTACGGTGCCATTCACTAAATTGTAACGGAGTGATAAAGGTCGGCTCATGATGAGACCCCCTATCCTCTTTTGAGATTTTTCATGTCACCGCGATGATTTCCTAAGGGAGGCTCATTGACTCCTTGGAAGTGAGGGATGGTGAAAGAAGTAGAAAAACTAATACCATTAATATCCTTGTTCCATTTCTTCATGTTGTAGGCTCATATTACTTTAATAGTGAAAAAATACATATCATTATAAGGTCTTGAATCGTTTGATATCATATTGGAACTATGGGTATTTTTAGCCTTTTTATGTTGGTACGTGTAGTAATGTATGTCTTCGACTTCACATTTTAAGAATTGTAGTATCACAAGAAATCAAATTTGGAATTTTACCATTTTCCTTCTCTCTTTCAAGTTCCATTCACACTGCTCGAGTTTATTCAATAAAAACAATGGCTATTTAAGAAATTGAGAAGTAGTTGTTTAAATATTGCTTGGAAAAAATGCTTAAAAATGTTCAAGGTGTTCAAAAAAATGCTAAAAAATGCTAAAAAAAATGGGTATTTTTGCGCGGAAGGAACGATTAAAAGCATTCAGAGAAAATATGGAGCAGTGTAGGCACATTTTACAAATGGAACAACACGAATAGCACGACGAAAAAAGCTGGCAAATTCTATTGAACCGTTGTCATTCGAGGAATTGAACGGCGATTGTTCGAGAATTGAACGGCAAAATTTAAAAACATGGCAAAAAGTTGTTCAATTTGTTACAACGCCGTTCAAGAATTGGATAACGGTATTTCTAGATTTCGGCGGCAAAAAATTAAAAACATGGTAAAAAATTTGTTCGGTCGGTTGAGCACGGTCTTTGTTCAAAAATTGAACAACGGTTGTTCTAGATTTGAACAACAAAAATTAAAAATATGGTCAAAAAATTTGTTCAATTTGGATTGAGCCGGTCTTTGATACCATGAACGACAACCTTTAAAATTGAACAACAAAACTTAAGACTTTGGCAAAGGGCATTTCAATTCTATTGAATTGATGCCGTTCGAAAATTGAACAACGAGGATGTTACGGAATTAAACAACAAAACTTAAAAACTCCATAAAAAGATGTTTAATTCGATTGAACATTGTTCAAGAATGAACAACCGGTACATTCCTCGTGAACAAAGAAATTAAAAAACTCAACAAAAATGCATTCGTTCGATTGAACTATTTTCTTTATTCCGTCGATCAATGATTGTTCATAAATTGAACAAAAAAACATAAAAATTCAACGAAAAAGATGTTCAATTTGATTGAGCTGCTACTTTGATAGCTAACATTGTTCAAAAATTGAGCAGCATTTGTTCATAAAAAAGCTGATAGAAAAACATAAAAAATCAACAAAAGCTATTTGATTTGATTGATCTCTGGCTGTTCAAAAATTGAATAGCGGTACATTCATAAGCGAACAACAGAAACGCAAAAAATCCATAAAAAAAGTTGTTGATTAGGTTAGTCTTGTTGTTCAAAAATTGAGCAGCTGACAACTATTCATAAACTCAACAACAAAGTAAAGACTAAAAAAAAAACACAATCTTATAATGAAAAATGGATTGAAAATGGGACGAGTAGACAACTATATACATAATTTACAAGTGATGGTGTCAAACCTCTCATGTACTTGAGTTTGTGGGGTTGTCACTTGTACGCCACAACTTGGATGGTGGGATCTTCTCGTGCTGTTGACAAAAGATTCTTCGTGAGGTTGTGATAGAGGCATACTTTATTACGGTAACTCGAAATGTTGAGCAGGATCCGTACATCATGGTTAGAGTGAGGTAGCATTGCTATGCACTTACGAATCTCATATGGACCAAGCCATCTTGTTTTGCGATTTTCTGGAAAGTCTTGGAATACGGAATCATATAGGAGTGCCCAATCTCCTTTTTGAAATACTTTCTTTTATTAGGTTTTAGGTACTTACTTGACTGTTGTTGTTGAATGATCATTGTGCATTGCAAAATGACGGTTGAATTTAAATCCCGATTCATTTTTTGTTGAAGTCTTTTAGTTTGAGCATGTGTTAAGTCGACCCTGCTTTACGGGTTGTTCTTAGTGTTTTAATTTTGAACTCAATAGGGAAAGATAGGATATCGCAAATACTAGCTAATATGGTGAATATCCGGTGTTATTTCTCTAGGTTGTTAAATGCGCCCATAGGACTTAAGCGGTCTAGTGGCAGCTGTCCGGATAGTGTGCTACTATTTTCTTGGTAAGGATTTCCTCCGGAAGGGACTTTTTTAGTGCTTTCGGCTTCCCATTTCCTGCGAGTGGTAAGAGGCAGCTAACTACACGAAATGACATGGTGATTTCTTAAAGTAGATATGATCTTGTTACTGTGAATTGTGCCCCCTTGTCGGTTATCACTTCCTTGGTAGGGTACATATTATACAAATAGTTCGAAGAGAAATTTAATTACTAATTCTTCCGTGGCTCTTGGCAAGCTTTTGCTTCCACCCATTTGGTAAGATAATCGGTGGCAACTAATATTTGAGCTTTCTAGTTTGATGGTGGATTAAATGGCCCAACGAAGTCAATGCCCATCGTTCAAATGGTTCCACCACGAATTGTGGTTGCGAGGATTTCATCGGCTTGGCATGGATGACCCATCCTTTAGCGTATCGCGAGGCACGAACATACTTCTTTGCATCTTTAAAAATCGTAGGCCAAAAATAGCCTAATTGCGGCACTTTATTCCTCGTCGTTGATGCTGCTTGGTAATACCACCACAAGGTTCATCGTGACGGGTGCGTAGAATTTCATGGATTTCGTCTTCCCTTATGCATCGGCGTATGTGCATATCGACCCCATATGAAATAGATATCCTTCGATCCGGAGAATCATGGGCGCAGCAGCATGCAATCCTTCCATTCTTTTGCCGTCAAATGTTTGGGTAGCTTCCCAAGCTGGGATAATTTTCCACATGCGTGCCACGGGGTTTGTTGCTATAGAAAACAGCATTCGTCGGGGGGTCGGTCGTCGGCTGACTGTCATGTCATGTGTTTTGGGGACTCTCGACAAAAGTACGCGACTATGTTTTCGCTTCCTTTCGGACGGTCTCACGATTCTTACACATCGAATTCGTAATGTTAATCGCCAACAAGTTATTCTTCCATTCGAGATCGGTTTATTTGCTAAATATCTAATAGCGGTGGTGATTGTACGAGAATACTTGATACCCCATTATGTAGTGCTGTGGTTATTGATAGTATAAACTATAGCTAGGAACTCTTTCTTGGTTACTATGTAGTTTAGTTAACGGGGAGGTAATATTTACTGCTAGTAATAAATAGCATATGGTTTTTGGTCTTCTTCTTGGCGAGGAATGCTCTGACTAACTGTATCGGATGCATCGGAAGAGATATGAAGAGGAGTCTCCGGTCGGGACCTCGCAAGATTGGTCTTTGTGAAGCTAGCTTCTTTAATTTTGTAAAAGCAATGTCAACATTTCCAATTAAAGAATACGGTGCGGCTATCGCAGAAATTTTTATAAATACACGATAATATCTGCATACCCCGAAAACTATGTACCTCTATTTGTGTACGAAGGTGTAGCCAACGAGAAGGATTACCTCTATTTTAGCCGAGGTCTCACACGTATTCTCGCTGTAAAATGTAGTGGCCTAGGATTACCCCTCGGTCATCATCATGTGGCATTTTCGTTGCTTAGACACAATCTAGTAGCAATACATCATTCTAATACCTTGTCTAATGTTTCTAGTACTTGATCAAAATCTTCCCCATAGGGGTGTAAAATCATCATATAAATTTCAAGTCCTTCATTTATTAGAGGAGGTCGAAAAAATGCTAATTATGGCTCTTTGAAATGTTGTTGGAGCATTACATAATCCAAACGGTAACACTCTTGTAAAAGAGTGAGCGCCCCATGGGGAGGTAAATTTTATGTATACGCTTTATCTTCGGGGGCTATTTTATACGATTGTATCCTTTGAATCCATCGAAAAGAAAAAAATGTTTTCTGGCTAATGTGTCGAGACTTGGTCCGTAAAGGGAAGGAAATGATCTTTCTAAGTTTCTTTATTTAATTCTCCATAATCTACACGGATCCTCCACTTCCCATTCTTTTTAGGAGCAGCCACCAAAGGGAGACCACATTTGTACGAGATAGGATTGATAAAATTTACATCTAGGAGCTTAAGGTTCTTCTTTTGTTCTTTTAAATGGGGATTCGGTCTTCATTGCGATTGTCTAATAGGCTATGCCTCTCTGTCATTATAGATATGATGCGTGCATAGTTATGGATCCAAGCCCTTCATGCCTTGGCCAATCACGCAAATGCACCAGTGCTTCAGGATTTTTACAAGTTTCTGCCTTTGTATGGTTGTCATCCGGCCTAAAATTAATATTCAAAATCTTTCTGGTTCGATCTCAATAGGTATACTATTACAAACGGTGGTTATGTGATTATATTGGGTCTCAAAGTCCGTCACATGATTTTATTGCCCTTCGTGCTCGAGGATTTTTCATAATTTTTCATTTCAAATTTTAGGTTTGGGAGAGGGCTGATTCAGAAGCGTTACTAATTAAATCATCTTCGGTTTGATATTTAAATTCGAGAACCTCTACTAGTGTGAGAGGTGGACGATGTTATTTTCTCTCAATATATATATGCAGGTGTTTGTGAATTTTATCGTGGAAGACTTGGTTTGGTAGGTAGATAAATGGCAATATTTTTTACAGAGGTACTCTAATGATAGTCATGTTGCCTATTTGGCGACATGTAAGCATCTCCGTGGCCGGCCAGCGCGAATCAATGGGTGCCCTTCCATTACATTTTGGATTAATAACTAAAAAAATAGCGAGGGTATTCCCATAGTCCCGAGACCATAATGTCTTATACCATACCACGGTCGAATAACATGTACGTGACTAATTCCGGGGGTATTGGCTATAGGTTCTAGGATTGATATGCCTATTTTTTTCTGAAAGCTCCTGTGGTTAGGATGCTAATAGTTGCCCCAAGGTCAACCAATGTGTTTGGAAATAAATTTCCAAAAATTTTCACGGTTACAATGGGGTTTCACAGGTCTTCATATTTCACGGGTGGTTCTCTACCTAACGATAAGTTAGACGAGTTCCTACTACATGAACGGTGGGTGCGGCCATTGTTTTCCTAACTTGTTTTCTTCCACATAACTCCTTGATTTTTTACATAGATGGGAATGTCTTGGATGGCCTGGAGAAGAGGAATTTTAACAAAAAGGTTTCTTGATTCCCCGGATGTCAAATTCTAAGTTGGTTATAGGTACGGGTAGGTTTAATCTCTCAAGAAATGGTGGCGGAGCTATTTCAAGATCTTTCGGTCTTTGTTGTTCAATTTTTTCCTCATCTTTACCTATTTTTTATCTTTGTTGAGCTAGGCCACTGTGGATGTTTCAATTTGGGATTGAGGTGGAGTTGTGGCCTCTACGGCAATATGGTATGTATCACGATCTTAACCTCAATTCGTTACACTATTTTTGTTCATTGTTGGGTTTTGGATTCTCTATGATCTCGATTAATTGAGCTGGTGTATTATTGGGATTGAGATTGGGTTGGGGTACAGTAATTGAGGTTGTATGGCGGGGGGCTGCTGATTTATATTGAATAGGGTAGGAGCTCGTAATTGTTGGGTTTTTGTTAGTCATCGGTATTTTTCACTGTTGATGATGACTAGTTTTTTAAAGAAGCAAGTTTTCTGATCTGATCCTCAATTTGTCAAATCTGTCATCTAGAAAACACCCCCAAACAATTTTTGTTCTCCTACCTTTTCCGATCCTTATGATGAGAAAAACCTGGGTGTCAAGTCATCTAGTTTCATTCATATAATCCATCCCATGAGTTGTCATAAGCTAAAGTTATCTGTTGTTATTTACCCTCATCCCCATGTCATTTTCATTAACCAAATGTTGATAAGAATATCAGCCACCCTACCTGCGGTCATATGCAATTTTGAGATCTAATCATACCAAAGAGAATGCTCAAAATACGTAAATAAAGATCTCCCTAAGTTAGGTAGTGGCGCTTTAGGGGAATCCCTTCCTTGGCAAAAACATCTTGAACCAAAATGTTTCCCATTCGATACCCAATGCAGGCAACTCTGATTAGCGCTTAATCTGTAATGACTTGATACACCCATAGGTCTACTTCACTAAAAGGTCGTGATGTGTCGATGGTACATGTGCTCAATAGTGATATTATGTTGATCTATAATGATTCGGTGTCTCTTTCGAGTAGAGATGCACAAATATTCCCGAGAAGACATCATCGAAACTAAACATAAGAAGACAATTGTTTCTCATGTTGTATTAATCTTGGATAAGAATACTAGTTAGAGAGAAAATTCAATGAGCCTCTTGCCAAACACGGTCGAAAAGGTTAGTAAGTAATGGTAGCCGGCAAATACTCTACAAATAAAAATCATGTGGCCCCTGGATTAAAAGATTCACAGGATATTCGACCACGAAAAGAGATACCATATCTCTGAGAACATGCCTATTATAACATATTGTCAAATTTCACTTTATTACTTATTGTGATATACGAGCATAGATATGTGTTACAGGGAAAGATGACACGGTTTAAGAAACGGATGAAATTTCATGGTATGTTAACCTCCTCCAAGCATGAAGAAGCGAGATGATTGGGTCATGTTGGATTCTAATGTTTTGGCTATATTGGCAAGACCAAAAGATGAGACAACATCAGAACCACTTTTAGGCCCTAGGAACTAGCCCTCCTGGACCCGGAGAAAGGGATCTCTCATTAAAACAAAGAACGATATGTCTTTGAAGCTCAAATGAGATGTTAGACTAGCTATGAAGCACAAAGGGGAGTTTTAAATGATTTGGTTGGTTGGTTATTTGGGTTGGTCATGAGATCATGGATTGGGGAAAAGAAATGGGAGAAAAGGAACAAAACAACGAAGGATGCTTCAACAAGGAGGATAGGTCAAAGTTGTGCCATCCATTGGGCTATGGAGTCATGAAAGAGGAAATTACTTGCAACAACTAGCGAGGGTTTCGAGAGGGCAAGTCATCTACACTAAAGGATCTTTTAGATTAGATGGTGGGATGGAACGTGTTAAGGTAAGAAGGTGAAAGATGGAAAGACAATCAATTTTGTCTATAGATCGAGTCGAGGGTCATTTAACTCTGGCTTTGCTTGGACATGCACAAAGACAACTTTCAAAGGAGGAAAAGGGAAAAACGATAAGTTTAACAAAGAGATCTTAGAAGGGCAGTGGTCACACAAGGATCCTAGTGGATAGGGCTAACTCTAATCCCCGGTGTTCCCAAATCTTCGACGAACCTAACAAGAACATCTAAAGACGATTCCATTTAACTCATACATTGGCTAGCGACGTAAGGAACTACTACAACTGGTTAAATTAAGCGAAAACAACCTTTAGATAACACATTAGCAGAAAACATTAAGGCAAGGAAAGCGAGAGACATAAGGTACCTAACAAGTGTAAATCTTATGCCATGTATTCTAATGCAAGCTAGCGAGAAAATGAGAAACGGTATGGAAATGTAATAAACGGAGCAAGAAAAGAAAACATCACGGTGGTAATAGACGGGATCTGTGAAATGTGCTTTGATTAATTGATGCAAATCCGATCACATACATTGAGCTCAGTAGCTGATACAATCCAGGACTTCTCCTCCCAGCCTACTACATAACAACTACTCTACTACTCCCTCCCAAAATTGTTCTATGATTGAAACTCAATCCCTCTAACATAACGGTAGCAACTAGACAACAACCTTTACAATGTTTCTACAAGGATTCTTATAGCTCAGTGGAGCGAGAAAATGTAGATAGAAAACTAAATGCGGCATTAAAGTTGAGTGAAAGAGGGCCGAATCCCATTCTTTTTTAACTCCGTGCATTTAACTGCGGGTACGAGGACTTTGTGTTGAAAAAAAGGTGAAATAATGATGCTAGAATTGACACCTTTTTCTGTAAAAAATGTACATTGGCATGGAGCGCTGTCGGGGGGGGAAAATTTCACTTGGACACGATGTAGACTGAAATCGTGGTGAGTATTGTGTCTTTCTAGGAAGGGAAATGTTGCACTTGCTGATGACAACGCGAATGCATATAATTTTCTACGCGGCTATTACCTTTTAGTGCTCTATGATGTCTTCAATCTGGTGTTTGCCTCTGATTATTTATTTAAGGCTTGCAATCTCCAATTATCTACCTTCAACGCTCTATTTTTTCCTCATACTCTTGCTGCTTCACGGCTATCTCTGTCCGTGCGATTCGGAGCTTTAATGTTCTTTGGAAGGGTTTCACGGAAGTTTAAACCCTATTTCTTTAATGGCGATCATATCAAAGAAAACAACCTCCGGAGCCTTGCCTCATTATTTCGAACAACGCACATGGTATTTCTACGTTGTTTTCCATAGTAGCGAACTGTCGATCATGGCCGGCTTTCACCATGTTCGTACCACTGCCAAAAGCAAAGAAAACACGTTAAAAAGAAAACTATGCACGGGGGGGTGGCGCGGATGATTATGACAATGGCGGCGTGGTACGGGCGGCGATGAATACGGAGGGATGCCTTCGGAGGAAAACCGAACGATTGGGAAAATTAATGGGAAGGCGTCGAGTGGAAAAGAATAGAATAAAACATCGAAAGTTGACCTTTGAGAGTGAATAACTATAATGGGACGAGCGGATGTATGGTGAAAACATGTGGAGGGTGAGCGTGCGGAGTGGTAGTGGGAGATGAGGTGTGCGGGGGACAAGAGAGTACGAGAGAGCAGAGAAGCCCGGGTACGTCCCCATAGCGAATATGAGCAGCCCAGAGAGTCAAGCTACGGAGGCCCTAGAGGAGTTTGACCTTGTGGACGGTGCCTCCACGGGGGGGTAAGGTGCGACCAAGTACGGGTCAATGGTCACGTGGAGGGAAAATGGTTGCAGGGCTAGCCGAGGGCTAAATGAACTAGAACAAACATATGAATTGGTGATGGGTGGAGGCTACGTGTGGTGTGGGAGGATGGGTCCACCAGTGCTACGTCACCAATTCCGCGGGGGGTATGGGTCTGCCCCCGACCGCTCTTGGACCCCACGGAATTTGCATGCGGAGAGTTCCTCACGCACCTTATGGAGGTAGCAAGCCTTTTAATAATTTTTTTAATTCCTTTGCCTTCGCTTTATGTTTGGGCCTTGTGTGTGTTTAAACTATGGGTTTTCAACCCCCTTTTTTAATGAAATTCACAGTCGGGGGTGGGGTAACGATAGATAAGAAGAGGGGTTAAATGGCTAACCAAGGAGTATGTGTGGGCTTTAAACAAGGTTTTGGGAGGGTAGAGTGTTAATAGAAATTAAAAGGGGAGAAAGAGGGTGGAAAGTGGTGTATTTTGCAGGAGTACTAGGGGCAAAAATAGGCCCTTTGGAGGGAGTAATTGTTTACAATCGAGAGAGGCTTGGGGGATGGAAACAACGAGAGGAATTTCATTAAAGACAAAGGTAGAAGGAGGCTTCAAGGATGATGTGTTTTAGGAGGAAATGCATTCCTTGAAGACTCAAAAACATCTTAGCCCCTGTTTGCTTGTCAAAAATTTCATGGGGGGAGCTAATAGTGGCTCACATGGGGATGGCTTCTTCTTGAAGGAGTCAAAAATTCGAGAAAATGATCTTCGGTGTAGGCTAGATGCTTGCTTGTACAAATCCATTTTTTTTGTATGTTGCTAAACTATGAAGACATCAAATCGTGAGAATATCTCCCAAACCGTCCTACCCATCCTACGGTCCTAACATTTTCTTCTTTTAGGGTGAATTTGGACTTGCGGTTAACTTTTATATCATTTATTTTTAAATAAAGAAAATAAACCTATTCTATCTCTACCCTTATTACCCCATAGAGAGACAAGATTAGACTTTTGGTCTCATATGTTTCTCTACTAGTATACGCTGGGATTAAGCTTGTCTAGCGAAGTTACGCTTCTCTACATTTTAGGACGGAAATTAGCTTGATCAGCGAGTGTTAGGGTTAATACCGGCTTGTAGACTGCGGGGAAGTAAAACAACTAACTACATGCTCATAATTTGACTTTATTGGCTACCTGCCTATTCTGACGAAGTCTACGATACTCTGGTGATACAATAATGCCAATGCAGCCATTCAGCGATGTAAAAACGGATATAAGCAACGGCGCACTGTTAGAGATAACCACGGTGTAACTTTGCACGCGGTTCTTCAAAACTAGGGTCACCATCGATGAGTCACACCACTTAAAGTATGTGTGGCTCTTGCGGAAAGATCAATGTGTGAGCAGGCGGGCAATTGGGGCCTCCATATGTTACTTGCCCGGATCAACAATAACATGATGTAAACCTTTTTCCTCAGCCACTCCATGCTGACGGTAAGTGTTTGCATCTCATGGGTTTAAACCCACTTGCTTGTGTCTGCAGTGTGAGGCCTCGGTAATCACACTCCTCCTCTTCTTTGTTGGGATTATTTGGCATATGGGAATCAACCAAGAATACCTCTTCTTCCAACGGATCCAAAGACAAAGATGTCTGTGGGAAAGGAGATCTACCTCATCTTCAACTGTGACACGAGCTAGAGGGCTCATCATGTTCGACGATCTTTATACTCTAGTAATGCGAGGGGTTGGTGCAAGCAGCACGGAACTTTGTGAAAAAATTAACATATTCTTGAGCGGGGGGCTTCGTTGATTACCTTAATCCTTGCAGGACAAGGCTCGGGATATTCATTCGCTCCAATATTTTCTTCACCTCTTTCTTCCTTGTCCTGTCAACGAAGGCCACTAGCTTCCATCATCTTGGCAAGTATAAGTGTTTGGATATAAAGTAGAGAGAAGATTCAATGAATCTTCATCTACTGTCATGCTTTCAATGCCTTCTCCATCGGTATCATGGATAGCTGCATTGACTCTTCATTTCTTGAATTTGATGGTAGTAATCTTCCTCCCATGAATCTCTGCGGTATTGGCCGTGCAGCTCGGTTCCCCTTGGAAAAAATTGTCATCGGACGGATCGACATCGGAAAACATAATCATAAACACTTTGTCACCCATCAAATCTTGAAGGGACTGCGAGCAAGTCTTTCTACAAAATAGTACGCAGGATTATTTTCGGCGATTCGATCTCGGTTCAACATACATGCTTTGCACGTGGTTTCTGTCTTGCGATGGTCTGTTTTGTCTTTCTCGAGGGCAAGGAACCGGTCTTTCCCAATCATCATTTACGGTTTCGACCTCGTATTCTCTCTCTTCTTTGTTCGGCGAGGAGTTTGGCGGTCTCTATCAATCTTTCCGGCTTGTTCTCCAAAGATTTGTGTTGTTTTGCTCTGTTTGGTCCTTCCTTGCTTTGCTTTAACCTTTCCTCCTACTTTATGTTGTTTTTAAATAGGTGATGGCTATATTCTGTGTTCCCTCAGCTCGAAGGTTCTCTTTCCTTATATGGAATTCCACCTCGAAGAGTCAAAAGAACTTGGATAGTGCAACAAAGCCATCCCAAAGGTGGTTTTATATCGAGAGGTATAGCACATCATATACACTTATTGAACACAGGCTGAAGAAAAATTATTTGTCTCTCTAGAGCGCAACCTTCTCAAGTTATGATATTCTTTTAGGATGAGAGAGCACACTTTTCGGTACACGCCCACTTATCAAGAAAACTTGAAGAAAAATTGATGAAAGGCGAAAATCACTTGCCACTAGTAGGCCTTTAGACCAAAATCTTAACATTCCTTGTAATGACAAAACCAAACAACTATAATGCACACATCATCTTCTTCTATTTCATGCAATTCAAGTAAGTACGGAGGTTTTGCATATGTTCTTCGGCGGTGACACGTTATTTTTCTCCATCAAAATGAGGCGGTTGGTTTATAAGTTCATGAGGGGGAAGGAGGGTTGGAAGATAGAGAGAGTGGCACTGAGGCTTATATCTTTACACTTGACCTTTATGCCAGGTGTGGGTGGTGTAACAATGGGCTCATGGCTACTTGAAGCTTCTTTAAGGGTGGGGTAACATGAGCTTCTTGTTCCACCGAGGTTCCTCACGGGGGTACAAGTACGCATGGTACGAAGGGCGAGGCTTGAGATCTTTCCCATACTCATTGTGGGTCTCATCTTTATGCCAGTCGAGGCTTGAGTAGGACGGAAAATAGTGATAGACAAAAATAATGAATTCTTTAAGCAAATCCCGGCCGTATGTTCTACCCATACATGAGGTCTAGCCATCTTTCAAGTTCTTCCTCCGGTGGAGTCTTTGAGGGTTATGGAGGGTGGAGTTGCCGGTGGATGTATGAACATTTGAAATAGAGGTTGTTGTCCACCATCGGCACGGTGAATGCCAATCTAACCGGAGATCTTGGAGTCTGTGAGTGCCTAAGAATGTTTAAGGTGAAATGCACTCAGAGTTCCCCGTGAGTCGCCATTATGTTGGAGGGTTCTCATGTTTTGGCCAGTTGGCAAGACTAAAGATGAGACAACATGTGAACTACTTTTAGGCCTAGGATCTACCCCTCACGAGCTGCAGAGAGGGATCTGTCCATTAAAACAAAGAATGATATGTCTTTGAAGATCAAATGAGATGTTAGGCTAGTTATGAAGCACAAAGGGGGTTTTAAAGGATTTGGTTGGTTGGCAGTTCTTTGGGTTAGTCATGAGATCATGGGCCGGGAAGAAATGGGAGAAAAGGAAAAAAAGAAACAACGGGGATGCTTCAACAAGGAGGATGAGTCCAAAGCTGTGCCATCCATTGGGCTATGGAAGTCATGAAAGGAGAATTAATTGCAACAACTAGCCAAGGCTTTCGGAGGAGCAAGTCATCTACACTAAGGGATCTTTTAGATTAGATGGTGGGATGGGAACATTAAGGTAAGAAGGTGAAAGAAAGAAGGAAAGACAACCAATTTTAAGTATAGAT
Source organism: Pinus albicaulis (assembly GCA_034641835.2). Taxonomy (NCBI): domain Eukaryota; kingdom Viridiplantae; phylum Streptophyta; class Pinopsida; order Pinales; family Pinaceae; genus Pinus; species Pinus albicaulis. The sequence continues at coordinate 28,482 of JAXQQM020077596.1, forward strand.
CGAGGTCGAGTCATTTAACTCCCGAGACTTGCTTGGACATACTCAAATACATCTTTCAAAGGAGGGAGAAAATGGGGAAAAACGGAGATAAATTTAACAAAGAGATCTTAGAAAAGACGACTGGTGGCACAAGCATCCTAGTGGACAAAGCTGTCTAATTCCCGGTGTTCCCAAATCTTCCGGCTTGAACCTAACAAGAACATCTAAAGACGGATTCATTTAACTCATACATCGGCTAGCGACGTAAGGAACTACCTTTGGTTAAATTAACTAAAAACAACCTTTAGATAACACATTAGCGAGGGAAAACATTAAGGCAAGGAGAGAAGAGACATAAGGTACCTAACAAGGGTAAATCTTATGCCATGTGATACAGTGCAAGCTAGCGACGAAAATGAAACGAGTATGGAAATGTAATAAAAACGGAAGCGAAGAAAAACATCACCAATAGTAATAAGGAGCCGAGGATCTGACGAAATGTGCTTTGATTAATTGATGCAAAACGAGTCACATACATTGGGCACAAGTAGCTAATACAATCAAGACTTCTCCTCCCGGCCACTACTACATAACAACTACTCTGCTCCCTCAAAGAAGACTTTTCTAACGGTTGAGCGAATCATATCAACATCGGCAAGCTGGACAACAACCTTTACAATGTTTCTCGGGGATTCTTATAGCTCGAGTGGAGCGAAGAAAACGTAGATAGAAAACTAAATGCGACGATGAAGAAGTTTCGATGAAAAGAGGGCCGACACCACGTGTTTTAACTCCGTGCATTTAACTATGGTACAGCCAGGACTACGTAGGCCGAACAAAAGGTGAAATAATGATGCTAGGAGTCGGCCACACTACATAAAAATGCTTCGATGGCATAGAGGCTGGCATCGAGAAAGCTTCACTTGGACACAATGTAGATTGAAATCGTGGTGAGTACTATGTCCTTTCTCAGAGAAATGTTCTGCTTGTTGTTATTACTTGAATGCATATCATTTTATCGCCTTTGTACCTTTTGAGTGCTCTATGATGTCTTCAATCTGGTGTTTTGCCTGCGATTATTTATTTAAGGCTTGCAATCTTAAATTATCTTCCTTCAATGCTACCATTTTCCCTTTGATACTCTCTGCTGCTTCACGGCTATCTCTGTATGTGCGATTCGAGCTTTTAATGAGTCTTTGAAGGGTTTCACGGAGTTGAAACCGTTTTATTCTATTTTCAATAAGCGGTCATATCAAAAGCAAAGTCCGGACTTTGCCTCATTATTCGAACCTTGCACATGGTCTTTTTGCATTGTTTTCCCGCATGCTTCGAAAATAGTGAATCATGGCGGCTTTACCACGCTTGTACCAAAACAAGCAGCACGTAAGAAAAATATGCATGGGGGGTGGCGCGGATGAGCGCTGACAATGGCGGCGTGGTACGAGGGCAAAGGCGATGAATGCGAGAGGATGCGGTGGAGAAAACTAGAGAACATTGAGAGGAAAAATGCATGGGAAAGGCGTCGAGAGTGGAAAGAATGGCGTAAAACATCGAAATATGACCTTTGAGTGAATAAATATAATGGGACGAGGAAGATGTGTAATTGAAAACATGTGGAGGGGGAGGTGACGTACGGGTGGTGATCGGAAGATGAAGACATGCGGGGGGACCAAGAGGTACGAACGAGAGGGCGGGTGCGTCCCCCGCGGTGAATAACGGATAGCCCGGAGATCAGGCGCACGGAGGCCCCCGGAGGAGGGTTTGACCTTGTGGACGGGAAAGTGCACTCCGCGGTAAGCGCCTAACCAAGTGCGGGTCAATGGTCACGTGGAGGGAAAATGGTTCTGGGGCTAGCGGGGGAGCAAGGAACTAGAACAAACATGTGAATTGGTGATGGGTGGAGGTTACGTGTGTCGATGGCGGGAGGATGGGTCCACCAATGCTACATCACCAGCGGTGCAACTGACGGGGGTATGGGTCTCTACCCCCGCCTCTTGGACCCCCTCGGAATTTCTATACGAGAGGTTCCCTCGTGCACCTTATGGAGGCGGTAATGACCTTTTAATATTTTTCGTTTAATGCCTTTGCCTTCACTTTATGTTTGGGCCTTGTGTGTGTTTAAACTATGGGTTTTCCGGTATTGCTTTTTAATGAAATTCACGGTTGGAGGTGGGGTAACGATAGATAAGAAGAGGGTTAAATGGCTAACCAAGGGGTATGTGTGGGCTTTAAGCAAGGTTTTGGGAGAATTAGAGTGTTAATGAGGGAAATTAAAGGGGAGAAAGAGGGTGGAAAGTGGGGGTATTTTTGCGAAGGTACCGGGGGGAAAAAATATATAGGCCCTTTGGAGCACAATTTTTTACAATCGAGGAGAGGCTTGAGGGGATGGAAAGCAGTGAGGGAGAATTCATTAAAGAAAAACGCACGAGGCTTCAAGGATGATGTGTTTCGAGAGGAAATGCATTCACTTGAAGACTAAAGCATCTTGGCCTACTTTCTTGTCAAAAATTTCATGGGGGGCTGTGAGGTCACATGTTGCAAAACCTCCTCGAGTATGAAGAGCGATGGTTTGGAAATATTATGTTAACCTCCTTCATTTAAAAATGGTTAGGAACATGATAAGGGCCTCCTTCATTTAAAATCAAAGGGTCGGAAACGAGAGGTATAGCCTCACTCAAAAGAGCACAAGACTAACGATGTTTCAAATGACCTAAAAACTTGTTTACACCACTTCCTCCAAGAGTGAAACAAGCGATACAATATTAATGTTTCAAATAGTGTTTAAAGATTTCAGCATTTAAAGGATAGAATTGAAATTCGGTGGGAAGAAATTGAAGATTTATGAGTTAAATTACGGTGTTAAACATAGACGAAAGTGATATTATGATGTTCAAAAAGCTTTGTTTTTCCTATCCATAAAGGTCTTATTCAAAGGGCAATGCAGAGGCTAGAATGTCACAACTTGGGACAATCTCATCGAAATAACAAGAAGGGAAACTAGCCTTGTTTATTAAAGCAGCGTTTGTAAAAGGAGACATAGAGATAGTATGGATAAGGAAGGCTATGACACAATGATTCAAGTTCAAGACACCTTTCAAAGAAATAAGACATACCCGAGTCATAGACAAGGCCTTTTGTGACACGAAAAACAAACTATGTTGTTTATATGATTGCATTAAAGGTTTATAAGACCACCTCCTTGATGAACGGATGTAAGTCAAGCCTTGGTAGTGAAATAAAGGTTCATCCATTCGAAGAAAATGTTAAGAAGTGCCTAACGGTGTTTGAAAAACTTCAACAATGGGCATAACAAATCATCAAAAACCAGCAAGTTGAATTGTCAAGTAATTTCTAAGAATTGTCAATCACCTCCTTCCAAAGACAGGTAGAGGATACATCGGCGATCTTTGATATAGTTCTTGAAGCGAGTTTTTCCCTTTGAAGGACAAAATAGCCTCGATCTTCAACAAACGGCCTATGCATGTTGTAAAGAAGGGACATGTTCGAATAGAGGGATTTATGGCATTTTAAAAAGTGACATATACTAAAGAGCGGTGATTTATGTTTTTACATGACATAAACCTTTTCAAAAACAATTTAAACCCTCCAAAGTTGACTTCCAAAGCATCGAAGTTTTTTCTGCAAATAAAAGAAGGGGCGCAGGTAATTGTTTAAAGGGTCCATTATCGAAATGTCAAGTCCCATGAAGCAATCATCCTTAGCTGCTCAGCGAAGAAACGAGCTTTTTTGGGCAATTTTCAAGTTATCCGTGCTCAAGGTCTGCGGTGCACCTGTAGATGTGCGCGGCACGCCCGGGTGCCCTCGCGCATTTGGACTACGGTGCGGGCGCACGGTGCACCTGTGTCTTCCGAATGCGGGCGCTGAAAACGACCCAATTGCCTCCATATACGCGACGCCCTCTCTTTGCTTCGACGACGCTCCACTCCATTGGTTTTCAAAAAAGCTTTTTCTTGTTCACTCCAATGATCAAACAAGACCCATAAATGTTGTTGAAGGTATTTTCTTGCTTCTTGGTAAATTTTGAAGTTTGAAGATAGTGTTTTTGTGTTTTCCAAGAAGAAATAGTGGCTTTAAAGGCACTTCATCACCTAAAAACAAAGAGAGAAGGTGATTAGAAGATTGGGATTTTGGTCAAAATCAAAAGGTTTTGTTGATGTGGGTGTGAAACATTAACACGGTGATAGGGGAAAGGGTGTTTTATTAGTTTTAAAAAGCCCTAATTACCTTTCAAAGAAAAGTAGTGATGACAAAAGAAGCGGTATATGAAGGAAAAAGTGTTTGTGCCAAAAACAAAAAGGGAATTCCACTTGAAACAAAAACCACAAACATACCTTGTTTAAGTCTTTTTTCTCAAACATAGTGATTAAAGGAGATAGGTGGTTTGTCAAAATTGAAAAGAAAAGGATCTCTTTGGTCATGGCTAGTAAATGATAAAATAGTGAAAGGAGGTACGTGAGCCCAATTTGAAAGCTACTGCTTGTGTTATTAACAAGCTAAAACTATGCTGCCAGTTGCTATATAGATAGGAGGTTGGAGAGGTCTCGAAAACATTTTTTAATGATCATCTGGGCTTCGGTGGTAAAGAGGATGAAGGCTTGAGTCGATTATAAAGAAGTTCCCTTTTTACGTATTTGTGAGATAGTGAAATTTGTGCAACCCCCGGAAATTCAAAAAAGGCGGTCTGTTTTCAAGGTCTTCAAGTCGGTTGAAGGTGTCTCGTTTACTTTGTAGATGGCAGTAAAAAACAAAAGGAGTAGTGCTTGAGGAAGGATTTTGTGTACCAAAACACAAGAAACCCTTCTTCAACAAAAACACAAACACATCTTTTCGAGATCTTTGCCCGAGCACGGTGATAAAGTGTTTTGGTTATCATTTGACAAATATTTGTTTGCCGGCCATCAAAGAAACACGGTGACTTACAAGGAGGACAAGGTGTGGTGTTGGAGAGCCATTTTCAAAGACCATTTGAAATAGCTTGTATTGGTCAACCCCGGTAAAAAGTATCCAAAGATAAATGCCTCCTAGGAAAGATAGCGAAGTGGCCCTCACAAAAGGTATGAACCTTTTTCAGGCGAGGAAGTAAATGCCCATCCTTCGGTTCTTTTTTAACTTTCATGAAGTTGGATGTTTGGAGATTTTGTCCAAAGGGTTCGAGGAGGTGAAAATTTATCTTCCTTGACACATCTATTGGCTTTAAGATTGCAAGGGAAACATGTTCGGCTAGCAAGCTTAGATTTCAAGTTTTCTCCTAGATCCATTTCGAGTGAAATTCCATATGTCGGAGAAAAATGGTTTAAGCGAGGGCTACCTAGACCCGAGAATAGTACAAGCCTTTTTTGAAGCCGGAGCATCGGGATGCATGCCCATCCATTTTTTCCTTTTTCACTGTTGCGGCCCGGCCTGCTCCCTCATGAAGATAATCATGAAATATTTCACGTGCGAGGGAAGGTTTTCGAGGTTTATGCTTACCATGTTAGGCTACTCATACACTTCACAAGAACCCAATTTCTAAACCTCCCCTTCTTCCTCCATAGAAGCATTGAAAATATGTCTTCTCTTTTGTTCGAAGAGACCTTCTTCTCGGCGGTCGGCTTGTCTTTTCCATCGTTCCCTCGCCAGAGATTGTCATTCTTCCTTGACTTGAGAAGAAGGAATCTCTTGGGACACTTTCATTTCACATCTTGATTTTTCCCACTGTTTCTTCATCCCATGCATCTCCTTCACCTTCCACTCATCCTCTTTCTCCTTCTTCTAATAAACCCCACTCTAAGAAGCTAAAATCTCCCATGATTGATCAAGAAGAATAGCATAATGAGGAAAACAACACGGTGAGGAAGGACAACATAATGAGGAAGAACAACACGGTGAGGAAGGAAGAAAAAATAATGAGGAAGAAGAAGAACACGGTGAGGAAAGGCACCATAGTGATAAGAAAAAACGATTGAAGGATCCAAGTCAAAGGAAGCAAAGTGAAGAAAAGCACGGTGATGAAGGGCAGGCGCAATGATGAAGAAGAGCGCCATGTGAAAAAGAGCAAAACGGTGAAGAGGGGGAAATGATGAAGAAATGGAACGATTTGATGAGGATATTGGTAGCCTTCACAGCAGTAAAAATGATGAGGATGAAGCACAAAACATTGAAGATACAAAGCATAGAAGACCTGTGAAGAGAAAGCGGGGACAAGAGTGAAAAGGGAATCCTTGACGAAAAGACATGCAAGGTGACGGTCGAAGCATTCATGAAGAGTTCAAAACGGTGGCAAGGATGATGAGGGGAGTAGCGAGAGACGAAGAAAATAGAGCATGTGCTAGGCATTTGCCTCTCCCTAGGCAAGGGGAGCCATGTTTTATTCTCCGGAGGTGACAAAGCCTCGAAGATCAAGAAAGGAAGTGCCTCCAAACATGGCTTGGAAATGTTATTAGAGCCCTTCGAAGAAAAGGGAGAATTTGCCCAAGAAATCTGTTGTTGAATTACCAAAGAGGAGGAAGACCAAGAAGGCCACCCAAAGCAAGGGGAAAGGAGAAGGAAGAAAGTAGCCATGAGAAAGAGGGACTTTGACATAATTCAGATAGCAGGTGATGATAGCGACAATGAGGCCGGAATCCTAGAGTCTCTCTTGATAAATAGAGAAGATCAAATTCATGATCTAAGAGAGGATCTAGAGAAGGTCTAAAAACGTCATTCACTTTATGAGCACAAAATAATCGGATGAGTGTCCACATGGCTATATATGAGACACGAGCTATCAAGTATCAAAAATAGGCCTCCAAGCGACAATTAAGTTGGAAGAACAAATGGGCGAGTTCAATGATAGTGAAGAAGAAGATCGGCCAAGGAGAAAGATGCCAAGGACCATGGGACTCGAGAGAGCTTTGGAGAAACAAAAGAGGAAGAAGTGCCTTTTTCCAATCTTTTCATCTTACTACCTTATTCACCCAGAAATAGAAAACAATAGAGAGGCATGGCTTGAAAGGGTGAATGACCACTTGGAGAAGAAGTTGGAAAAGGTAATGGGGTGGACCTTCAAAGAAGGATGAACGGGCACTATAAGAAGCTTAATCAATTCGCTCGGTGGAAATTGAAAGCCACACAAGAAAAGCTCAAGAGGCTCAAAAGAGTGCTGTGCAAAGGCGAAAGACACATCAAGGCTCCAGAATTTTGGCCTGCTTCTCGACATGCTTCGAAAACCCTTGAGGAGTCATGCTCACCAAAATTGGACAAATTCGACAAGTTTTGGTTTTTTGACATTTTCGGGCTTTTTGCTAAAAATCATGGGCATCTCCATTTTCTGTTTGAGACATTCTCAAATGATGAAAATGGTATCATTGGATGCCATGATTTCGAGCATCTACTCGGCAATTTTCGATCAATTGAAGATGATATGGTCGCCCAAAATGGCGAAAAACGATCCTTTTTCAACACTGCGCCGCATATCAGCAAATGCTATTTTAGGTTTTCCACACATATCGATTTTCATAGGGTTCCGGTGATTATTTTGGAGAAAAAAGAATTTTAAGAAACTAGACATTGATTTTTTCAACGAGCTATCACGAGGCCTCATTTTCACATCGGGAAGGCCTCCAAAGAAGTTTCCCACAAGATAGGATATTGTACGCTGATATATTTCTTAAGTATTTTTTGAAGAAAATGCACTTTTCTAAGAAGGCTTTTTCCTAATGTGCGTTTAGCCTTTTTGGCCATGGTTAGTTAGGAAAAAGTCGGCCATCATTTCCTTTTTTAGCATTTTAAGATATTTTTATAGATATTTTGTGCCTTGGGCTTTGCAAAGCCTCAAGGACAAAATCGGATATTTTTGATGGACGATGAGCTTGCTAGTTGCCTTTAGGAGGTTCTCCTTCATCTTGGCCTATATATTCAGAGAATTCATTGTAAGCAAGGCTGAACTTGATGATATAGAACAATATATGGTTATACAAGCTTGGAAGAAATACTTGTCTCATGCATTAGATAGTTTTCTTGAATGTTTTGGATGATGAAAGAGAATTTCTTTGTTGGATTCCTTGACTTGGTAAAATGGTATAGTGTCCCTCTCTATGCTTCTTAGTTTTCATACATATTTCATGTTCTTGCTTGCTATAAGACGGTAGAGAATAGATTTGAGACATGCCCTTGGAAGCACCTCAGTTTCTGTTTCATTATAGCTTCTATGTTTTCCTCCTTCTTAGTCATATCGAAGAAATCTTGATTGCTCTTTGATCAACGAAGAAATTGTTTGCTTATTTCATATATGGTTTTATGCATGCCAAGTATGATTATTTGTTAGGTCCCTATATTACTAGTATAGTCCCTTATTTTTTGTTAGTGTAACCCCCTTATTGTTATTATTGTACCCTTGTAACCCCCATTTTGTTATTATTGTGTGCCCTTAAATTATTATTGTTAGGTCGGCTAGGATTACATTGTGGCCCACTAGGATTACATTATGCCCCATGGACTCCTATATAGAGAAAGGAGGTTTTGTAAATTGTATCATCCAAGAATTGTTCATTTATGTAATGTATTGGAGGTTGCCCCCTCGAAGTGTCTTATTTATAAGGCGTTCATATCTCTTTTCTTCTATTTTTGGAGGTAGTTTACCATGACATTTGGTATCGAGTTTGGATTCTAGGGTTTGTTTGCTCCAAACAGGTCATCGTGGCATTTTCGCTATAAATTTTGTTCTACGAAGTTTCGGAAGCGTTTGAGAGGTACAGGGTGCGAAGAAGAAATCTCGGGGAAGTTTTTCTAAAATTTCGAGGAGCTTGGTTCGCAATATTTGCGGAGATATCATCGTGGAAGTCAAGTATTTTTTCGAGGCTCTGAAAAGGTCATGTGTCGTGGAATTTGCGCTATAAAAGTTTTGTACGAAGGTTAAAAGTCTGAAATTCATATGGTGCGAAGCTGTGAAATCCTGAGGAATTCTTCAAAAAATTTCGAGCTTGGTTCGCAATATTTTTGGAGATATGATACGCGGAAGGTAGTGCTTTTTCGAGCTTGAATTTCATCTCAAGAGGTGATCGTGGGAAAAGTTCAATAACTCTCTCTTTGGAGATTGGATTGGAGTGCCGTCAAAATTGGTTGCAAGTACACGACTGCCCGGTTTGGCTATCAATTTTAGAGACGAGAAAAAACGGTGACACGTGGCAAGTCGTACAAGTTCGCTCTACTAAACCGATCCCGAGAATTAGGTCATTGTGGGAGATTGGACACAACTTTGTCTTGGAGAATCTAAATCGAGGTCGGACACATGGCATTTGAAAGAAGCTTCAAAGGTATACTACAGGGCTGAATTTCGAATATCGAAGATTTTCAATTACAGAGATAATTCAATTTCAATATCGAGCTCTAAAAGCTAGTAAAAGGTGTGTATTTTTTTTCCGAATTGCATAAGTCTTGTTTGAAGAATCAAGTTGAATTGATTCAAGGGCATATTGTAGAATAGATATCAATATTGGATTCTAAAATGGCCCTAAAAGAATTCAACACCCATCAAGCCTTGAAGAGCTCTACCATGACTCATGAAGATATGAAGAATTGCAACATGATCTATCAAAATTACAAGAACAAGTGCAACAAATTTCACTCTCGCAAAAGACGACAAAAAATGAAATGGAAGTTTTGAAAGAAAGGTTGTGGAAGTGAAGATGGATGGTTTGAAAGGCATGGAGGCTAAGGTGGATGGCGTGGAAGTGAAGATGGAAGGTTTGAAGAAAGGCGTGGAAGCTAAGATGGATGGTGTGCAAGCTAAGATGGATGGGCGTAGAGCTAAGATGAATGGCATGGAAGCTAAGATGGATGGCATGGAAGTGGGCATGGAAGCCAAGATGGATGACATGAAAGACAACATAGAAAACATGAAGAATGATCTAAAAGAATACATGGAAGGCTTGATGACAAGCTTAAAACCGAAATGATTCTAATGGCGGAAATATGGGAGAAGAACCTCATGATGAAAACCAAAAATAAATGTTAATCGTGATTTCATAAACTCGAATGTTGGCGGAAGAACCACCATATTCCAAAAATGGATTGAGAAGTTTGATGGAAAGGATCTGTAACATGGATACTACGGATGGAGCAATATTTTGATCTCCATAACGTGCAAAACACACAAAAAGGTAGCATTGCAACTTTACATTTGAACAAAATACATTTGTATGGTGTCGATGGCTTTGTACGTAAAAAATTGTCACTTGGTCAATTTTGACGGAGGAAATGATAGCACATTGAGGATACAAAAGAGCAACACCTTCTTTACCCAATTGATAAATCTCAAACAAAAAGGGTTTAGTGGGCGACCACATTGAGGACTTCCAAAAATTGAATATAAGGAGTAGCGATATTCCCGGAGGAACACGGATTGATCTCTTCATAGGCACTTTAAAGGATAACATCCAACATGAAGTTCGTGTTCTAGAACTTTGATTCATTGGAGAAGGCATTCGAGGGTTGGAAAGAAAAGTTGAATGTAAAGTTATGGCGACAAGGAAGCCTACCACTCAATTCTATAAAGAAGGAAGTGTTGCTACATCTAGATTTCCACAACTACAAAGGTTGACACCCAACAATTGGAAGAAAAAAGAGCAAAAGGGCTTTGCTACGATTGTGATAGCAAATACACTAAAGGTCATAAGTGTGCTGAGAAGAAATTATTTTACATAGATTACGAAGAGGAAGAAGAAAATGAACGAAGAGGATATACACCGAGGAACCGGCCCCGAGAGAAGAGGAAGAAATGAATCCAACCATATCGTGTAATGCCTTTGGCCGAAATTACCACTCCTCAAACTCTCAAGATAAAAGGACAAATCAAGAAGAAAGGTAATAGTGTTGATTGATTCGAGGTAGCACCCATAATTTTATTCATTGTAAGGTAGCCAAGGAATTAAATTGTTTCCTATCTTGACACCGAATGTCAAGTGATGGTTGCAAATGGAGGAACTATAAATTGCTGCGGAAAATGCCATAACATCGAGCTAACCATGGGGGAATATGTGTTGACTATTCCAATGCTTTCCATTCCTATAGGAGGTGTTGATGTTGTACTAGGGTACGATGGTTACAATCTTTGGGGACGGTAGCTTTTAATTTTCAAGAACTTTTCTTGAAATTCTTTTGAGAAGGAAAGGAAGTCGAATTACGGGGTATTGAAGGGAAGCCAAAGAGGATAATAAGCTCATCAATGGCATGACGGGGGGGGGTGGTGTATATATAATTATTTTTTTTTTTACCTCTGAAATCATCTGTTACCACTTCGAGGATCTCCAACGAGTCTTGGACAATCATTCCAAGGTGTTTGAAACTCCCAAGGACTCCCACCTATTCGTGATCATGATCATGCTATTCATTTGATTCGAGGAAGTGTTCCTCAAAACATCAAGTATATGACATCACCAAAAGTGTGAAAATTGAACGTGTGTTCTTGAGAAATGTTAGAGGTGGGTATAATTCAACTTTAGTCGAAGTTCTTTCTCTGCTCCTGTGGTATTGGTACACAAGAAGGATGGATCATGGCGAATGTGTCGGTTATAGGGAGCTCAATAAGCTCACCATTAAAGATAAATTTCCCATTCACTGTGATTGATGAATTATTGGATGAATTACATGGAGCAATTTATTTTGCAAAGTTGGATCTTCGTTCGGGATATCATCGGAAATTAGAATGAAGGCGAAGATATTCAAAAACAACATTTCAAACTCATGAGGGTCATTGTGAATTTTTGGTCATGCCTTTTGGCCTTGCAAATGCACCTTCTACATTTCGAGGTTGATGAATTCCATTTTCAAACCCTTCCTTAGAAAATTTGTGCTAGTATTTTTGATGATATACTAATCTGTGGTCTTGGAAGGATCATGTTGAACATTTTTTGACGAAGTGCTCAAACTATTGCGGGAGAAACAATTATGTGCAAAAGCATCCATTTTCTTTGAGTAAAAAAGGAGTGGAATATACGGGGTCATATTATATCTCACGAGGTGTTAAGTAGACCCTAACAAAAATTAAAGCCATTAAGGAATGGAAAGTCCCTAAGACAATAAAGCGAGTTGCGAGATTTCTACAAAGGGTTAACGAGGCTATTATCGCAAGTTTGTTAAGAATTATGGAAGAATAGCGAGGCACCTGCAACAACATTATTGAAGAAAGATGCATTTTCATAGACTCTTGAAGCAACTAAGGCCTTTGAACATCTTAAAGAGGCAATGTGCCTAGCACCGAGTCTTAGCTACGCCGGACTTCACAAAAACCTTTATTGTGCAATGTGATGCCTCGGAAATGGAATTGGTGCGGTTTAATGCGAGGAAGGAAGACCCATTGCTTTTGAAAGTCGTCCAATCAAAGGAAAGTATTTACGAAACCTATTTATGAGAAGGAAATGTTAGCAATACGCATGCACTAAAGAAATGGCGAACTTACCTAATGGGAAGACACTTCAAGGTAAAAGCGATCATGATAGTCTTAAACACTTTTTGGAACAAAGACTATCTTCGAAGCGACAAAAATGGGTCACAAAGATGTTGGGTTATGACTTTGAAATAATCTACAAAAAGAGAAAGCTTAATGTTGTTGCGGATGCACTCTCAAGAAAGAATGAAGAGGTGGAAGCATTGCTTTGTGCCATTTCTGTTATCCAACAGGATTGGATAACGAAGCAAGAGATAAAATGGAAGAAGGATAAAGATGTGGACACTCATTCAAAAGTTGCAGCAAGATCCTAGTACATTTGATACATTTAGTTGGAAAAATGATTCCTTATGGTACAAAGATCGCTTATATCTTTGTAAGAATTCCCAACTAAAACAAAAGATTCATACCGGAATTGCACACTTCTCCTTTAGGAGGACACTCGGAATTTTTAAAAACTTACCACGAGTGAAGAAAGAATTTTTTTGGGATGGCCTTAAATCTGATATTCAAAAGTTTGTGTTGGGAATGTTTGGTTTGCCGGCAAAAATAAAGTGGAGACAATTAAGACCCGGGACTTCTACAACCTTTATCCATTCCAAGTCGGCATTGGGGGAGGATATTTCAATGGTTTTATCACAAGTTTACCTAAGTCCGAATGAAAGAATATGTCATCATGGTGGTAGTTGATAGACTTACCAAGTATGCACACTTTTGTATTGCATTATCTCATCCATTTAAAGCAAGTACAATTGCTACTACATTTGTGGACGAAATTCAAAAGCTACATGGAAGCCCAAGGAGGGTTATTGTGAGCGACGGAGATCCCATTTTTACGGGAAATTTTTGAGCGGAGTTATTTTCTTGTTTGGGTACTAGAATTAGCTCATAGCTATCTTATCATCCTCGATCTAATGGTCAAGGCGAGATAGTAAATAAATGTTTGGAAAGGATATGTCTTCGTTGTTTTGTATACGATAAACAAACACAATGGAGTCAGAAGTGGTTACCTCTGTTGAATGGTGGTATAACACTTCCTTCCATCTTTAACGACCAAAAATGACCCCATTTATGGCACTTTATGGATATCATCCACCATCGATCACATCATCTTTAAGGGAAAATTTGAAGGTTCAAGGCGGTGGTAGATCACGTCGGAAAGACGTGAGCGAAGTTCTCCAACTCTTAAAGGATAACACGAATTTGGCACAAAATTAGATGAAACAACGAGAGCGGATCCAGCATCGCGGTGAGAGAAGTTTTGATATAGGAGATTGGGTATTTTTACGGCTACGACCATATAAACAAATGTCCTCAAGCAAGCTAAGAAGGATAATAAATTATCGTAAGTACTATGGTCCTTACAAGGTGTTGCAAAAGATTGAGTACGTGGCATACAAATTGGAGCTTCACCACTTCTTCGCGAGTACATCCGATTTTCCATGTTTCTTGTAAAGAAAGGTTATAGGTGAAAATCTTCCGAGTTCAAACAATATTGCGAACTTGATGAGGAAGGAAAAATCATATTGGAACCGGAAAGCGGTCATGGAAACAAGAACTCGACAAATACGGAATCGATCGATTTCGGAGTATCTCATCGAGTGGAAGAACTTACCTTTGAAGATTCTACATGGGAGGATGAGAATTTTATACGGAAGCACCCGAGCTACTCAAGCGTTGAGGACAACACTTTTTGAAGGAGAGGGGCATGTTAGATCCCCATATTACTAGTATAGTCCCTTATTTTTTTGTTAGTGTAACCCCCTTATTGTTATTATTGTACCCTTGTAACCCCCATTTTGTTATTATTGTGCCCTTAAATTATTATTGTTAGGCCGGCTAGGATTACATCGTGGCCCACTAGGATTGCAGTATGGCCCCATGGAATCCTATATAGAAAGGAGGTTTTGTAAATTGTATCATCCGGGAATTGTTCACTTATGTAATGTATTGGAGAGTTGCCCCCTCGAAGTGGCTTATTTCTAAGGCGTTCATATCTCTTTTCTTCTTATTTTTGGGCTGGTTTACAACAAATTCACGGTATTCACACTGCTTACTCATGGCTAGTCGCAAGCCACGTACGAAACCTTTCTTTGATTGTTTGATTGTCTAGTTGAACGGGGGTCTTGTGCGGTCTTGCCCTTTGCCTAAAACTACGCAATCTTACTTCAAAGTGCTCAATAGCTTGAAATACTATGTCTAGGCGTTTCTTCATAGTGATTTGAGTTATTTGTTTGTCTTAATTGTCTTTCCCAAAGTGTGATAGCAATTTCCTAAAGTTAGAGAGTCATATATCTCTGTATGTATTGCTTGAATGTTTATTTCTATGAATTTATCGGTTTGTAGTTACATTCATCATGATTAATGGTTAGCCCTACCATGTTTATGTCGGCTATTAAGCTATTCATGTTTGAAAGCCTTTGTTCTTCACAAATTTAGTGTCCATCTCTTACCTCATTTGCTAAGATCCATTTTACCTTGATCAAAGATCGACCCTTAAACATTCCTTGTATCACCATATGAGGCTTTCTCGACCCTTGCGACCCCATAACCAGTTGATCGACAATATTTTTATCTATCTTAGTCTTTAATCGGTTCCTCCCTCAAAACGTAAGAAAAAACGAAAAACCTACTTCATAACTAGCCTAAAATCGAGAAACATAAGAAAGAAAACACATAGTTATCCCTTATACAAATAGAAAATGACCCTCTACGGAGTCTAGGAAGGCTAGGTCCTTGGGCTCGAAGTTGGTTTGATGTTACCACCATCTTTGGCTTGCAATCATCAAATCACGGGACACTAACATAATGGCGATCGAAATTGGGACTTTGAGTGATAAACAAAACTTAAATTCCCTACACCTTTAGAGACCTTTGAAGAATACTATCTTGTGGAATTATCCATAGCTCAGCAACATAATGGAAATCATGGTGGGACCTTTTGATTTGGTGACAAACTAAGTATACTTAGAACTTCGGGGAATCCCTCAACCTAGAAGTATTATCCAAGAGTAGAATCTAGTTGTCTCACCATCCTATCAAAATGATGACCCAACTATAGGATACTCTTAAAAACCTTAGGGGTACATAAAGAACTCGGAAGAAAAACCCCAAAAAATCCCTAGATTGGCTTTTTATCGATGTTAATTGTGGACCATACACATCTCTCTACGCATGACTAAAAACATCCACCTGGAAACTCCTAGCCTCCGGTAGGCCTGTACTCCCACTAGTCCTTATAAAATCCTAGATGGGTAGAAATCCCAATCATGCTGATGGTGGATAGCACGATTCAAATATTCCACTTGGAGACTTCACAACCCTCAATAGACCCAAAAGAATCCTTGGTAGAGAACTCTAGATTGGTTGAAAAAAGACACGGTGACCCTTTCTGGTTAACGAGAGATGGATCTGGAGATGTAAAAGAGATATGCTCCGATGAGTAGAGACCATATCTCGAGATTTACAAAATGCTGGAAATAAATTGGATGAAAAACCTACCTATCTTTCGAAATGAAAAGGTTGATGACCCCTTGTTACACCTCATCAAATTTCATATACACATATGGAGGATTGAAGGTTGAATGGCATAGGGAGCGCCTCCTTGAAAATGTTGTCGACATTAGAAGGTGGCGCAAGAAATTGGTATGAATGGATTAGAACTCGGCATGTTTTCTTCAGAAGGATTTCCACAAGGTATTCTATAAATACTATATAGGATATTACCGTCTCTATCATTAGTTGAAAATTGTTGTGATCAATCTCGGATATCATACGATTGCTTATAGATAGTGATGAAAATTTGGAAAATTGTATCCTAAAGACCTCTTAACATCCATTCATGAATTTCATTCTCAAGATAACTATCATGATAGCCTAGTTGAGTTAGTTGAGGAAGAAATCATTCGAGAGGTAGAGAAGAAAACCCACAAGATCTCTCTTGAAGGCACAAGTGATCATTTATCACCCCCACTAGATGAAGCTCAAGAAGATATCAACCTCGGGAATCGGTATTCTCTAGAGAAGGAAAAAGAATTATTGTTTCCCAATCCAAAGAAAACAGAAAAATGCCTTCTCCTTTAACTACAAAGACGTCGGATGTTGAGAATAAAACTATTACTACGAACCTTTATATAAGGAAAATATTCACATTTGTACCATTCCTACCTTAACTACTAAAGAAATCGATCATAAAGAAACAATGGAACAAATTGTTGTTGAGGTTGTAATACCTCCTCAAGAAGACATTCATCCTTGTAAGAAGTCACAAAAGGAAGAGAAACATTATGGTTCCATCCGGAAGAAAAAGAATGACACCACCCCCTTCTATGAAAAGGAAACAATAAAATCCTAAGCATACGGCCCGACGTCAAACCTTTTTTAAAGAGAAGATATGTATGTGTTTTCTATTGCTAACTTATCTACTAATGTATTTTCTCATACTAAAAGTACGGAAGCTGATTGATGTTGATACCACAATATCTTCTCTAGAAGACACAGTGCCAAAGAATGGTCTTACTCATCGAGGATAGTGGCTAACGAAATGGAAATCATCTCACTAAAATAGGGCATACCAAGATTGCTTGCGAGATAGCATAACATTACTTTCTAAAGGCGCAAATCGGATAATCATAAAGAGAGAATAGATTCTTTCTCAAAACTAATACCAAGGTTAGTCGAGTAAGGAGGAAGTAGTCCACAAATGAGGTCTATTGTTCAAATCCTCTAGTCCGGTTATTATTCAAAGACCCCTTTGTTGTTTCCCTAGAGACCTTTAAAGAAGGAGTAGTGTGTTCTACCATGAACAATTTGCTACAAATTATGAGAAAAAACATAAGCACTACGTAAGAAAACAAGTGAGGTGGAAGTGGCCTTTTTGATTTCTTCAACATCATCAAAGAGCTAAACCAAGATCAACCATGCAATCATCTACTTGGTAGTTATATTGGAAAAGAAAGTTCACCAAATAAATGTCTAACATATATAGAGTTAGAGTAGAATAGATAAGCATGCAAGATAAGCTCAGCCCCATGAGCATATTTCTTTTAGTTTGTTTTGAGAAAAACGAAGAAAACACAAAAATAACAAGAAAAGTAGTAAAGAGGAAGCCGGTTAGAAAACAACAAAAAAGCCCCATGCTCAAATAATAGTAATTAAGCGTGCAAGTCTAAATGCCACTACTAGTACTCGAAAAGGGATGTCTTGTTGGGTTATCTAGCCTAATCATAGCGAATATGTTTTAAATTTATTCTTTGGTAAGTTAGTGAAAGAAGAGATAGTCAAGTTGTGTAAAAACACTTGAATTGTCAAAGAAATGAATTAGGAAAAGATCTTTTGGTTCCACATGCTCAAAAACGGAATTATGAGAGCGAGAGATGAAAAACAAGCGTATCTAGCCACGATTTTTCTAGATCTTATTTTCTGCAAAAAAATATGTGTGTGCGGCTGCTCACTTTTATGCCACAAGTATATGACAAATCAGGCTTGTCCTAATCCGGTTGGTCATTTTTCAATTTCATGTTTTAGATTAGAGAATAAAATCTTTTCCAACGACAACCTTGACGGTCGATCTAGCATAAGTAAGAAACGAAGGGTTTCAACGATTTAATACGAACTCTTGGTGGATATAAGTGTAGAATTAGATAGTGTCATTTTCCAAAAAATATTATGTCAAAGGGTTGCTAGTCCAAATGCACAGAAAGAAGAAAAAAAAATGTTAGGAAATGTAGGCACAGGTAGGTATAAATGACTTTGATGCTAATCATCTTGTCAATTTTCGAGTATCATCGAAGAAAGAAATTTGCGCTAATGGATAAAGCCTTGGTCTTCAATGGCCGGAGATGCGAAATTCTGGACACCTCTGAAAAGGAGCTGCCCTCCCAAAATGGAGTCACTATTAGTCATCGGTATTTTTCACTGGTGATGATGACTAGTTTTTAAAGCCAAGTTTTCTAGAAGATGATCTCGATTTGTCAAATCTGTCATCTAGAAAGCTTTTAAAATTTTTTGTTCTCCTACCTTTTCCGGTACGCCTATGATGAGTAAAAACCTAGGTGTCCAAGTCCTATCTAGTTCGGTCATATAATCCTATCCATGAGGGTGTCATAAGCTAAAGTTATCTGTCATTTACCCTCATCCCGAGTCATTCATTAACCAAATGTTGATAAGAATATCGGCCACCATACCTGCGGTCATATGCTATTTTGAGATCTAATCATACCAAAGAGAATACTCAAAATATATCAAAGATCTCCCTAAGTTAGGTAGTGGGCGCTTTAGGAATCACTTTACTTCAAAAACATCTTGAGCCAAAATCCTTTGTTCAATACTAGCAGCTGAATTAGTGCTTAATATGTGAAAAATGAAGATTGATACCCATAAGTCGCGCGCCACTAAAAGGTATTGATGTCCTCGGTAGTACATGGTCAAAAGCCAAATTGATATTATGTTTATCTACGGTGATTTAGTGTCTCTTTCAAAGCGAGGAGATGCCTGAAGTATTCCCGAACGTCATCCAAACTAAACATAAGAAGACAATGCATACTCATGTTGTATTTGAGCCAGGATAAGAAGAATACTAGTCGGAGAGAAAATTCAATATTGAGCCTGCGCAAGCACGGTCGAAAAGGTTAAGTAAGTAATGACTAGCCAGCAAATAATATACAAAAACAAATAATGTGGCTCCTGGTTTAAAAGATTCACAAGGATATTCTGACCACAGGATACATATCTCAAAACATGCCTATTATAACATATTGTCAAAATTCACTTCATTACTTATTGTGATATACCAAGCAGAGATATTTGTTACAAGGAAAAATGACACAGTTTGAGAAATGGATGGAATGTCATGACTGTGTTAACCTCCTTGAAGCAAAAGTAGATGGTTGGGTCACTTGTTGCAAACCTCCTCCAGTATAAAGAGCAGATGGTTGGAAATATTATGTTAACCTCCTTCATTTAAAAGTAGATGGTTGGGTCACTTGTTGCAAACCTCCTCCAGTATAAAGAGTAGATGATTGGAAATATTATGTTAACCTCCTTCATTTAAAAGCAGATGGTTAGGAACTGAGGTATAGCCTCATCCAAAGAGCACCAGACTAACAGTGTTTCAAATGGCCTAAAAGCTTGTTTACACCACTTCCTCCAAAGGATGAAACAACTGATACAGCAGTGGTGTTTCAAGAAGTGTTTAACAGAGTTCACTGTTTAAAAGACAGAATTGAAATTCAGTGGGAAGAAATTGAGGGTTTATGAGTTGAAGTCTGGTGTTAAACATAGGCCAAGCAGTAATGTTATGATGTTCAAGAAGCTTTGTATTTCTGTCCATAAAGGTCTCCTTCGAATAATAACCAGAGGTTAGAATGTCCAAAACTTAGAACAACTCATCAAAATGACAGGAAGGGTATGACACATGATTCAAGTTCAAGACAACATTCAAAGAAATAAAACATACCATAGTGATAGACAAGGCCTTTTAATGTACATAAAAATAAACTCTGTTGTTTATATGATTGCATTAAGGGTTTTTAAAGACCACCTCTTTGATGAACAGATGTAGGTCAAGCTTTGGTGAGTAAAACTAAAGGTTTACCCACAGTCAAAAGGAAAATGTCAATATAAGGTGCCTAACAGTTCAACAGTCTTGGATATGGTTCTTGAGCATGTTCCTTTTGAAGGACAGAATAGACAAACAGTGACAGAGTTATTTCCTAAATAAAAAGGCAGTGAGAAAAATATTCTTTTTAAGGAGACCTTTTTTCTTCATAAAATTCATGCATATGAGTGTTTGCAAAAGAAGCTAGCCACAACATTATGTCTATAAGTCTTGTTCGAAAATGGGTCTTTATGGTATTTTAAAAAGGGTGATATATTACTGAAGGCGGTGAGTTGTATTTTCATATGACAAAAAACCTTCTCAAAGGGCATTCAAACCCTTCCAAAGCAAATGCAAAGGTATTTTAGCTCATTTGAGTTTTAAAAAGGTGGAAAATACTGTTCTAAAGACCCATTGTGCAATTTCAAACCACGAAGCAATCATCTTTTGGATGCTCACTGAAGAAACAGAGCTTTTTCAAGGAAAATTTCAAGTTTCAAGGCTCAGAAGTCTGCGCGGTGCGCTTGTGAGCACCTGAAAAAAGGATTTGAGCTACGGCATGGCGCGCCTGTAGCGGCATGCGGCACGCCTATGATTTCAGTCACTGGGCGCCTGAAACTGACCTGACAACCTTTTTCCGCGTGGTGCCTTCTACTCCAAACGGCCCGCTTATCCTCTGGGCTTCCAAAGACTCTTTGAGAGCTGTTTCAAATGATCAACAAGATCTATAAACATTTTTCAAGGTATTTTCCCTCACTCCTTGATAAATTTTGAGGTTTAAAAAGGGTGTTTTCTTGCTGTGTTTTCAAGAGAGAAACAGTGATAGAAGATTGGGCCTTTGGTCGAAAATCAAAAGGTTTTGTTGAATGTGGGTATCAAACATTAACACAGTGATAGGGGAAGGTGTTTTATCAGTTTTAAAGAGCCCTAATTACCTTTCAAAAACAGTGATGACAAAGAGAAGTATTTGAAAGAAAGGGTGTTTGTGCCAAAACAAAGGGAGATTCCACTTCAAACAAAAAACCACAAACATATCTTGTTTAAAACCTTTTGCTCAAACACAATGATTAAAGGAGATAGGTTGTTTGTCAAATTGAAAAGGGTCTCTTTGTCATGGAGAATAAATGATAAAATAGTGAAAGAAGGGAGGTTTGTTAGGCCAATTTGAAAGCTCTGTTTGTGTTATTAAAAAGATAAAACTATACATAGTGCTAGACAGATAAACAGAGGTTGCAGAGGTCTCAAAACATTTTTTAATGATCATCTGGACAGTGGTAAAGGGAATGAAGGCTTGGTCAATATAAAGTTTCTTCTCTGTGTTGTGAGATAGTGAAATTTGTGCAGCCCCCAGAATTCAAAAAAGGCAGAGTCTGTTTTCAAGGTCTTCAAGTCAGTTGAAAGGTGTCTTGTTTACTTTGTAAAGGGAAGTGAACAGCAAAAGGGTAGTGCTTGAGGGGAGGATTTTGTGTGCCAAAACACAAGAAACCCTTCTTCAAAAAATAACCACAAACACATATTTTCAAGATCTTTGCCCAAGCACAGTGATAAAGTGTTTTTGGTTATCATTTGACAAATATTTGTTTGCCAACATCAAAGAAGCACAATGACTTACAAGGAGAACAAAGTGTGGTGTTGGGAAACCATTTCAAAGACCATTTGAAATAGTTTGTCTTGGTCAGCCAGCAAAGAGTATCCAAATCTTAATGCCTCCCAGGCAAGATAGCAGAAGTGGGCCTCACAAAAGGTATGAACCTTTTTCAACTGATGAAGTAAATGCCCATCCTTCAGTTATTTTTAACTTTCACGAAGTTGGATGTTTAGAGTTTTGTCAAAGGGTTTAGGAGGTGAAAATTTATCTTCCCTTGACACATCTATTTGCTTTAAGACTGCAAGGGAAACATGTTCAGCTAGTAGGCTTAGATTTCAAGCTTTCTCCTAGATCCATTTCCAGAGCTACCAAAATTCCATATGTCAGAGAAAAATGGTTTAAGCAGAGCTACTTAGACTCAAATCAATACAAACCTTTTTTGAAGCCAGAGCATCGAGATGTATGTCCATCGATCTTTCCTTTTTCATATTTGTTGACCAACTATGCTCCCCTCATGAAGATAATCATGAAATATTTCACATGCGAGGGAAGGTTTTCCCGGGTCTATGCTTACCATGTCTAGCTACTCATGCACTTCACAAGGACCCAATTCTTAAACCTCCCCTTTTTCCTCCATAGAAGTATTGAAAATATGGCTTCCACTCTTCAAAAGAGACCTTCCTCTCAGCAGCCAGCTTGCCTTTTCCATCATTCCCTTATCAAGATTTTCATTCTTCATCAACTTGAAAAGATGGGAATCTCTTGGGACACTTTCATTGCACATCCCGATTTCGCCACTGCTTCTTCATCTCATGCATATCCTTCACCTTCCACTCATCCTCTCTCTCCTTCTTCTAGTAAACCCACTCTTAAGAAGTAAAAATCTCCCATGATTGATCAAGAAGAACAACACAGTGAAGAAGAACAACATAGTGAGGAAGAAAGGCATAATGATGAAGAGGAGCACAGTGAATAAAGGCAACATAGTGATAAAGAACAAAACAGTGAAGAGGATCCAAGTCAAAGGGAGAAAAGTGAAGAAAAACACAGTGATGAAAGGTAGCACAATGATGAAGAAGAGCACCATGAAGAAGAGCAAAACAGTGAAGTGGGAATTGATGAAGAAATGGAACAGTTTGATGAGGATATTGGTAGCCTTCACAGCAGTAAAAATGACGAGGATGAAGCACAAAAAATTGAAGATACAGAGCCTAAAAGTCCTGAAGAAATCAGGGACAAGAGTGAAAAGGGAAGCCTTCAAAAAGACATGCAAGGTGACAGTCAAAGCATTCATGAAGAAGGAAAAAACAGTGGCAAGGATGATGAGGGGAGTAGCAAGGGCAAAGATCAAATAGAGCATGTGATAGCTGCCTCTCCTAGGCAAGGGGCCATGCTTTCTTCTTCAAAGGTGACAAAGCCCTGAACATCAAGAAAGAGAGTGCCTCAAAATATAACTCCAAATGTTACTAGAGCCCTCTGAAGCAAAGGGAAGTTGTCCAAGCAATCCATTATTGAATTACCAAAGAGGAGGAAGACCAAGAAGGCCACCCAAAGCAAGGGAAAGGAGAAGGAATAAAGTAGCCATGAGAAAGAGAGGGACTTTGACATAATTCAGATAAACAGTGATGATAGCAACAATGAGGCCAGAATCCTAGAGTCTCTCTTGATAAATAGAGAAGATCAAATTCATGATCTAAGAGTGGATCTAGAGAGGTCTAAAAACCTCATTCACTTTCTGCAAACACAAAACAAGCAGATGAGTGTCCACATGGCAGTGTATGAGACACGGGCTATCAAATATCAAAAAGAGGCCTCCAAAGCGCAAATTAAGTTAGAAGAACTCATGGGCAAGTTCAATGATAGTGAAGAAGAAGATCAGCCAAGGAGAAAGAGGCCAAGGACCATGGGACTCAGAAGAGTTTTGGAGAAACAAAAAGAGGAAGAGGCTGCCCTTTTCCAATCTTTTCCTCTTACTACATTATTCACCCAAGAGATAGAAAAAAATAGGGAAGCATGGCTTGAAAGGGTGAATGAAAACATGGAGAAGAAGTTGGAAAAGGCCAATAGATATTTATACCTTCAAATAAGAATGACTGGGCACTATAAGAAGCTTAATCAATTCGCCCGACAGAAATTGAAGGCCACACAAGAAAAGCTCAAGGAGGCTCAAAAGAGGCACCCGACACCAAAAATGAAGAAAGACATATCAAGGCTTCAAATTTTTTCCTCCGCTTCTCAGCATGCTTCTGAAAACCCATGAGGGTCATGCTTGCCAAAATTGGGCAAAATTCAACAAGTTTTGGTTTTTTGACATTTTTGGGCTTTTTGCTAAAAATCATGGACATCGCCATTTCTGTGTGAGACATCCTCAAAGGATGAAAATGGTATCATTGGATGCCATAATTTCAGGGGCATCTACTCAGTGAATTTCAGATCAATTGAAGATGATTTGGTCCCCCAAAATGGCGAAAAACAGTCACTTTTTCAACACTCTGCCCCGCATATCAGCAAAATCTATTTTCTGGGTTTTTCCACATAGGTCAGTTTTTGATAGGCTTCTAGTAATCATTTTGGAGAATTTTTTTTTTTTTCAAAAAATAGACATCTAGAGCTTTCCAACGAGCCATCACGAGCCTCGTTTTGACATCAGGAAGGCCTCCAAAAGTTGCCCACAAGACAATGGTTTTTCTGCTGATATATTTCTTAAGTATTTTTTGTGAAAAATGCACTTTTCTGAAGTGGCTTTTCCTAATGTGCGTTTAGTATTTTTTGGCCATGTTTAGTTAGGAAAAGTCAATATAATTTCCTTTTTTAGCATTTTTGAGATATTTTTATAGATATTTTGTGCCTTGGGCTTTGCAAAGCCTCAAGGACAAAATCAGATATTTTTGATGGGTCAATGAGCTTGCTAGTTGCACTAGGAGGTTCTCCTTCATCTTGGCCTATATATTCCAAGAGACTTCATTGTAAACAAGGCTGAACTTGATGATATAGAGAAATATATGGTTATAAAAGCTTGGAAGAAATACTTGTCTCTTGCATTAGATAGTTTCTTGAATGTTTTGGATGATGAAAGAGGACTGTTGTTGGATTCCTTGACTTGGTAAAATGGTATAGTGTCTTTCTCTGTTATGCTTCTTAGTTTTCATACATATTTCATGTTCTTGCTTGCTATAAGACAGTAGAGAATAGATATGAGACATACCCTTGGAGGCACCTCAGATTTCCTGTTTCATTATAGCTTCTATGTTTTCTTCCTTAGTCATATCAAAGAAATCTTGATTGCTCTTTGATCACTGAAGAAATTGTTTGCTTGTTTCATTTATGGTTTTATGCATGCTAAGTATGATTCACGGTATGCCCTGCTTACTCATGGCTAGTCATAGCTCCACCTCTGAAACTCTTCTTTGATTGTTTGATTGTCCTAGTTGAACCAATGAGGTCTTGTACTGATCTTGCCCTTTGCCTAAAACTCTGCAATCTTACTTCAAAGTGCTCAATAGCTTGAAATACTATGTCTAGGTGTTTCCTCATAGTGATTTGAGTTATTTGTTTGTCTTAAGTGTCTTTCCCCAAAGTCTGATAGCAATTTCCTAAAGTTATAGAGTCATATATCTCTATGTATTACTTGAATGTTTATTTCTATGCATTTATCAGTTTGTAGTTACATTCATCATGATTAATGGTTAGCCCTACCATGTTAATGTCAGCTATTGAACTATTTATGTTTGAAAGCCTTTGTTCTTCACAAATTTAGTGTCCATCTCACCTCATTTTACCTTAAGATCCATTTTACCTTGATCAAATCGGCCCTTCAACATTCCTTGTATCACCATCTGAGGCTTTTCTCGACCCTTTCGACCCCATAGCCCAGTTGATCTAACAATATTTTTATCTATCTTAGTCTTTGATCAGTTCCTCCTTAAAAAACCTAAAAGAAAAACTAAAAACCTACTTCATAACTAGCCTAAAATCATAAACACAAGAAGCAAGCACATAAATATCCCTTACACAAATAGAGAGAGCCCTCTCTAAGTCCAGGAAGGCTAGGTCCTTGGGCTCCAAAGATTGGTTTGATGTTACCCTGTCACTTGGCTTGCCAAATAGCCACATCACGTGACCCTAACAACTCCTTCATCAGGTAATTTAATTAACTAATAATGCATATTATCATCAATGAATTTAGCAAAGTTGAAGACCAGTTCTGGATGTTGTCCTGGAGACAAGGTAGAGAGGAAACCTAGAATGGAGGCATCTATAAATTCATCATTAGCATAGCCTAGAATGAATGATGGCATGGAAATGATTTGTCTAGAGCCCTCAGGGAAATCAAAAGTATCATAAGGTGGATTTACCTTAGGAAGGTTAACATGATTAGGCATGAAGTTTTGAAGGATCATAAACTTCCTAGGGAAATCCAGGTCTAAATACATCTGAGTTAAATCTTCAATGGACAATGATACTACTCGTGGATCCTGGCTTAGTTGGAGCATATCATTGATGGCTTCAGCAGTTATGTAAAACATGACCTCATTATCTTTGTTCACCATGCATCTTTGGTCAGGGATATAGTGCAACTGACACAACCTAATGAAATCTTGAGCTTGATGGGTGATGGGAACCACATATTTAGGCAAGTTGGAGTCCCATACAGGTATATCATTTGCCACTTTCTTCTCAAATTTTTCATGACACCAGCTATGTACTTCAAGTAGATCAAATTATAAGGTAGCATCAACAATTCTATAATCTAAATCAATCAAGGGACTGTTCTCTTCAAAGGTGACAGGTGGCTGCAATGGTCTGACTACTTCAGTGGAATCTGTAGTTAGGACAGGAGTAGGTTTATCAATTTTTGAAGGTTTAGGGTTTGGAAGCTTGCTAGAGGCAGGCTTCTGAGATTTGGGACCTCTAGTCCTAGGGGTAACCTGCTTTTTTGTCATTTTAAATGAAATTGAGCAAGATTAGACTATTTTCTCAGCTCTTTGTGGAAACAAAAGGTCAATTAAGCTGCTTTTGGGAAAAATTCAGAATCTGGGCAAGGGTTTTATGATGAAAACACAGATTTTCAATGTACAAAGGACTGGAAATGGATTTTAATGGTTTTTTCGGTAATTCAAATGGATTTTAACCGTGGAAATGGATTTTGGATGGTCCAAACTCTTCAGGCGGAAGTGGAAAATTCTAGGAAAATTTTGATAGAGTTTCCCCTGTTTTTTCAAGGTTTGAGTACTTTCGGATGAGTACTTTTGGCTTTATATATTCACATTGGTTTAATTTTGTTCTTTGAAATTAATCATTTGCAGGTTGGATTACTAAAAAATACCTTGAACAGGTATGGTTGCGGTCGAAGAGGGTTTCCAGGTTGTACAAGTCTGCAAACTAGTCACAGCTATTTGGTAGAAGGCGTAGAGGGTTTTCGGAAGTGAATTTCAGAGGGGAAATTACTTTAGAATCATTAATTGGTTCGAAAATAGCTTTGCAATGGTGTCTATGAGCAATTTCTCAGACGGCGAAGGCACGAATGCATGCAAATAATAAAAACTAAGGTTGAAACCTTAAGTTTTATCAATATATATAACATTTAT
This sequence comes from Pinus albicaulis, assembly GCA_034641835.2. Taxonomy (NCBI): domain Eukaryota; kingdom Viridiplantae; phylum Streptophyta; class Pinopsida; order Pinales; family Pinaceae; genus Pinus; species Pinus albicaulis. Next base: position 55,658 of record JAXQQM020077596.1, read on the forward strand.
TACAGGTCGAAATTAATGGCGGGAGTGGTTTTCGTATTTGAAGGCGAAACCATTAGTGGTTATCGCATTACTTCTGGGTGGTAAATGGTTTCTCACTTTTGGAATGCAATCCAGTAGGAATGAGACACGTAGCGGATGGTGGTTTCGTGAAACAACTTTTATCGCAAAATTTTTGCAAACTTCACCCGATCACTTTTGTTGTGCGATATGAGATCCGCATCATCGGATTTGATTGAGCGATGCGAACAGTTGAGATGCATCGGGAAGCTGTGGGGAAATAAGGTGGGACCGGGTTTTTTGATATGCGCCGTTGATTTAGTAATTGATGATCAATGGTTTAAAATCAATGCGATGAGAAATGGTGAGGCTGGAGGCCGGTTGATCGTGCTCAATGCAAATCGTTGGATTAGGATTATAAAAATGATCATAGGGTTAAGGATGAGCGCGAGGGCGCTGGGTTATTTGATGAAGCTTATGTATAAAGGAGTTTATAAATAGAATGGGGCGGGTTTAAATGATTAACCAAGGTTTAGTCTATGGTAAGGGGATATATACCAGAGGAAAATGGGTAAGGTTAATATTTGGGTAGAGGCAATGCGGGAACGGGAGAAAGTATTTTTTTTCTATGCTATTTTAATACAGAGTATGAAAAATGCATTTTTTTGCAAATTTAATTATATTATATAGTTTTAGATTTAGTTAAATTTCTAAAACTGTAGGGGAGCGGGAATATTTTTTATGGGTAGTTTTGTGTCAAAGGGGTAATTTCGGGATGTTATTTCAACATGTGATTAATATCTTTGACACAAAAGCATATAATAAGGGGGTTTTGGGTTATTAAATAAAAAGAAGTTATATTAATAGGACTAGGATATTTGATAGGGAGTTAATAAAATATGTTAAGTGTTAATATGAAAAGGGACAATGAATACTCAAAATTCATAAATAAAACTAAGGAAAGTGAAAATTAGAGTAAAGATTTATTTTCATAAATCATTCACTTTTTACTTAGTATATCATGTTTTGAGGGTTTTATGCCTTGTAAAATGGAGGAAGTTAATCAAATGGGTCTGTATGTAACATTTAAGTAAGAAAAGAGTTCCCACTTATGAAGTTAAATGGTGATGAGCATATGAAGGGGTATATGATGAAATTTTCTGAGATTAATATATAAACTTAACATTTTCAACTAATTATTCATTGAGCCTTGGGTCCAGTCCCAACAGAAGTCAAGGAAATTCCTTGAGCCTCTTTGACTGACAATCTAGAATATCAAATTGCTATGGGGAGGGGAAATTAGTTATTTATAGCCTGGTGAAAGAGATTTACAATGATGTTTCCCACCTTCTTCTACCTACCCAGTTATAGCTTCTAAAATTTTTTCCTTCTATTTTAATCAAGTGAATTTGAACTAGCAACCTTACAACATTTTATTCTTTTTTGAAAGTAGTAAACTATCTAATTCTACACTTATTGCATCCAAGAATCTAGATTAAACTGTTGGATTCTTTTATTCTCTACATAACTATTGAATTGTCATGATTAAACTATATGACAATTCTTTATTCACTATCTACAACATTGAAATTGAAATATGAAAAATCAAGATTATATTGTTCAATTCATCACAGATTATGGCATTTATTGAGACTCTGCCATAATCAACTGCAAAAAAGTAAAAGTAGTGGCATTTAGACTTGCACACTTTCATGTTTTATTCATCTTTTTCTTTTGGGGTATATTATTTTTTCTAAGTCCTTTGATCTTTATTTTAGGACCTTTTACCCTCTTTTTGATTTTTTTGATTTTTGATTTTTTACAAAATATGGGAAAATAACTTGCAAAAAGCAAAATTTGTACATATTTACAAGACTACCATCAGTCAAGTCAAAATTATGAATCCTATATTTATAGGTTACTAATAGTATCATTTTAGGAAAACGAATAAAATGAATGAGAAAATCTTGAAAATGATGGGTGGATGTTGGAAATGGATGCGGGTGATGGATTGGCATGACCTTAGCCCTTTTGGAGCATATGAGCAAAGTAAGAGAAAGTCTAAGTTTGACTTCCTTTGACAATATTTTTGACCAACTTTTTCTTTTAGTGCCAACTTGTTTTTTTTGCTTGCAAAGGTTGGAGAGTACCTTCATTCATTATAGAGAGATACATGGAGAAAATAAAGTTTTTCTTTTCATTTTTTCATTTTTTTGTTTTCTTAGGCCTACTAGCTGCCTCAATGATTTTCCAATTAGGAGATCTGCCTAGGTGCCTCAAAGGAGGTTTTCACCTAGGATCTTTTATTTTTCTCCTTTTTCCCTTTTTTTCCAATCCATTGACCAGCTAAGGGAGGTTTTGATCAATCAGTGAGCGAATCTCAAGCGCCTCAAAAGAGTTTTTCAGCTAAGATTTTATTCTTTTCCTTTTATTTTTTTCTCTTTTTCCATTATTTATTTATTTTTTTTATCCTACTCTACATGAAAAATAAATCCCTTTCAAGTGTACGAATACTTCCAATGGAGCCACATGCACTGTTGTAACATATTTTGGTTTTGATAAGTTAGCATTTTAGAAGAAAATGAAAAATTTTAAAATGTTGAGTTTGGATATGAATAGATAAAAAATAAAAAACGTTAGGACTCATGACAAATAAATTATTCATATCAGAAAATGTTAGGATTATCTTCTCTAAAAAATGAAGGAAAAATATTGAAAATGTTAGGCATAGTTTGAAAGCAATAAAATAGAATGTTTTCTTAGTTTAAATAAAAAGAAAATAAAATTAGTGGCCTCTCTTTTAAATGCACCAAAAATTAGATTAAGGATTAAATTAGGTTTAATTATCTTAATCACTTCATTTAGCTGTTAAAAATTATGTAATAAAGTTCATTGTTTATTTATCCAAAGTTCGCAAGAGAATTTTTTTTTTTTTTAGCGTTGTGATCAATAATTGAGCAACTTTCAATGGTGGATCTCTTCCCTGCCCAGTTCAACGGCGGGGAAGCATTTTTCACCCCCCTTTTCCATTTAACGTTAACGATAGGGGGAGGGGGGGGGGGTGTATGAAAAGTTTGTTTCCAATGGTGAGACCCTTACCTATGTGTCACTCCCACAACACTTCACACCCCCCACTCAAAACCACTTACTGTTGCCTACCCCCTCCAAAAACCGCTTTCCTCCCAATGACAGTTTTGAACCCTGCCAACGGTCATTTGACTTTCTTTCCACGGTCGTTTCTTAACTATCAATAAACTCTCGCCACCTGTATAATCTCGTTATGCTCCGCTCCCCTACTATTTCCTTTGTTCATCTCGTTCCGCCCCACTCCATTACCATTGATTACCTGTTTTCACCACCAACAGCTCATTTACCATTATGCATTAAACCTCCATGGCCACGTTTCTCTAATATCCATCCCATAACGGTAATTCAAGAACATTATAAATAAACGAAGCACTTTCCTTGCACCACCTTTGATTCATTGGCTATTTTTGTTGAATTGCAGGTTTCAAATCAAGATAATTCCATTTACATCTCTGTCATCTGTCACCTTGTCAGACAGAGTTTTCACTTGCAGAGACTACCCCTTCATCTGTTATCATTTTAACATACACATTTGCTTCTTATTTTCCTATGTAGGTCAAATGGCTCTTAAAGGAAAAAGACGTAAATCCATCATTGAGGAAACCCCTTATGTCTCTACCCTGGTCGATATTGACCATACACCTTTGGTTGATCAATACTCAAAAATCATAGACACATAGTGTAAATTCGAGCTCTATGAATTTCACTTGTGGCTAAAACAAAATTATTTGGACCAGCAGGATGATGTCAAACTCTGGGAATCCCTATTACCTCTATATTCATTCCCTCAGACCCATGAATTCCCTAACTTATTGAACTGGTGTCAAGCCATGTATGATCCTATCAAAAGCGTTATGGTAGCTCATAATGGAAACATTTTGATTTCTATCACTCCGTAGACCATTAACCAGATGTTGCTGATCCCACAGAGTGAATCCATCACCCTTTTCTCCCAAGATGCTCTCATGGAGTTATACCATAAGTTGAAATTTCCTCAAAGAGCTCAAATATTTGAAACCTTCCTTCCAGATGATGTTGAGCTTCCAAAGAAAAACCCCCCTTATCCATCCTCAATGTTCCTTGAAGCTACCAGACATATCATTTCATTAATTTCGTGTTTATTAGGCTATCCATATGACAGAACAATGGATGATCCCATTCTTGGCTACTTCTTCATTCTCTCTAAAGACCAACAGTCTGCATTCATGTACAATTACAGCCAATTATTAGCTGATAATATGCATGAACAAATGATGAACTTAACAACTCAAGGAATGTTTAAGAACACATTTGTACTTATTCATATGTTTATGTTTCAGTAGGGGGGTTCATTTCCCATCACATTGCATAAGCAGGATGATCAAGGAGTTAATTAGTCAGTAATTCATTGTACTCAGTTGGTCAGACATATTTCAACAGAGTTTTCTTTTTCATATTTAATTGATTCATTTATCCATCGAGTTTCCCAACTTCTAAGAAGCTAGAATGAGCCCAGAATTAGCCAAGACATCAAAATAATTCTTCACTTAACTGATCAGGGTAAAACTAGAGACTGGTATATGTACCAGAATTACGCAGAGATCTGAGTATATGGCTGTGAGCTAGCATCTTATAAACTGCCCAAATATGTTCCAATGATAATTTTCTCTTTGGAATATATTAGACAGATGATTAACGTGGATGAATTGCACTTTGTTTCAGGAAAAAGAAAATCACAGTTCAAGATCAAGTGTAAAAGGGTTGAAGCAGATGTCATCCTTAAAAGGATTAATTTCTAGCCAAGTTTCACTTGGTCTTATGATCCTTTCAGCATCATTTCAAACTTAAGGGTCGAGTTGAAAACTATTCCATACAATAATACACCTAGGCCTGAGATTGAGAAGTTTATGAACCAGGATCAATGGGCAGAGAATACATTGCAGGAGGCAAAGGAGCAGATTCTTTCTACATCCACTCTGTAGACTCCAATCTCCCAAAACAAGCATTAGAAAAGGCCTAGAGAAGAAACATCAACTTCTGCAAACATTTCCAAATAATTCATACTTTAGCAAAAGAAGTAGAAGACTGATTTTACTATTTCTATAGAGAAAAGCCAAAAAGAACCAGAAATAATTGACTTGGTAGATGCAAAAGTATCTATAGCAGTAGAGGGGAGTGTTCCCAATACTCTATCATCTTCTTCAACTTCACAAGAACCCATGGAGATCATTCAATCAGTTGGAACCAGTGCATAAGATGATCAAAACATGTTTTCTAAATTTTTAGAGATAAAACATAAGAATGAAACCTTGAAGGCCAATGTTTATAGTTAGTTTTGGAAGCATAATTCTACATCACAGTATAGGCTGCTCACAACTTTTGATAGTGAAAAGGGAAGGATGCATATGGCTTTTCTACAAGCCCATGTCCCTTTTCCTAAAGCTCCATTTGATTATAAGAAAACAATTTTCTCATTTGATGCAAATCGGATTCATCCCATAGATCATATGGACATGCACAAACAGTCTGGAGAGATGCTTTTATCTACCATGACTAACACAACCATGACATTGTCCAAGTTGAGAACAACCTTGTCAAATGTACAGTCACAGCTCAAGATAGAAAAAAATTCATATTTAGATAAAGACAATAATTTAAAGTATTTAGAATATATTGTAATAAATATTGGGTATGACCCCTAGGATTGTAAAGTTGTAGAAGACATTTTAAAGAAGAAGAATGCAGATATTTCTTCTCTTTAAAAGCAGCTAAAGTTTCCTTCTACAGAATATCCCCAAACTAAGGAAATAGAGGAGAGTGAACAGAATAGAGAAGAGATGCTCAAACTCATCATTGAGCAGAACATTCAGATAAAGAAGATGGAGGAACAAATTGAGGGATTGTTTAAAGAGAAATAACAATCAACTCAGCTTGCCATGATCCCAGTTTCAGTAGTGCCTATTGCAGTTGTAGGTACATAGCCGAGCTTTTCATCAACAATAGTGGAATCTACATCATCAGCAAGTGATCCAACCAAGCTTGTGCAAGATTTGACTTTACAGAAGCAAGAGAATGAAAATATTCTGGATAAATTCATAAACCTAGAAGCTCAGAAGATAAATAATGGCACCATGTACATGGAAGAGATGCAAAAATCTCACAAAGTGTCACAGAAGGTGCAGAATTTGGAAATTGAGCTTCTAATGGCAGATACCTTGGCCCAAGCCAAGGAAAGTATCTGGACTGAAATAAGCCAAGCAATGACAGAAGTATGACCATCCATACAGATCATTTTTTAATTGGAGGAACTCATCAACAAGTGCAAAGTAGTTATTCAACAAGAAAAGGTAGCACTGAATGAAAAACCATCAGAAGCCTTAGACATGATTAAAGTGTTGAACTCAAATAGCTGGGAAGAATTGGAACAGATCAACATCATAGACAAAACAACCACTATTTTCGAGATTAAGAAAATGTTGTAGAAGAAGAGTCTATTGAATCAATTAGAGACTAAATGTCAAAGTTTAACTTGCTAAATTAGAGGGGATTTCTTAGATTAGTAGCTCCCAATGACAAATTGATCAACTTGGAGGAGTGCTGCAAAAATATCTACACAATAGTCATTTACAAACTCAAGTTTGCAAGAATCAAAGGTCGTATGATAGGAAAATATTTTCTAGAAGCTTTAGATTTTGATTTTATAATTAAACATGAAATCAAACATCTCTTAATCAACAATGCTACTTTTGAGAGATACACAAAAGTAGATGAAGTTTTTAGAAGACTAGTAAATCTAGATATACCAAGTAAGGACAGATGGGATCACTTGTGTGAAACCATCTAGTAACTTTTGTCTCCAATAGCATGCCAACACAACAACACTTTTTGGGTCCACATCATCAATTGCTTCCTCAAAGACAGTGATAAATCACTCATCAGTTTTCATAATCATATTATTTGATGCTATTTTTGTAATCAGTTTAGATACTTCTAAGTGATATAAATTAGTATAAATAACTCTCCATTCTAGTTATTAACGGTTTCACCCTTAGATGAGCATTTGTAAGTAGAAGTGTATGAGAATTTTTATCATTCATGATTAATAAAAGGATTATGGATTTGTTTCAATCCATTTGTCTCCTTGTAAGTTTTTGTAGTATTCATTTCACTTTATTTTATACATATATTTGATTTTTATGAAGATAAGTAGGTAAGAGAAAGCAATGCTTCAGTCTATCTTAAATCCTCTGAAGTTATAATCCATTTTAGAGATTGACTTATTGAACTATCTGTTTGTACAAGTCCCTCCATATCAATTAATTTTCAGTAATCTTCATAATGTTAAATATATTTCGTTAAGTTGGTAAATATTGTTTGATAGTCTTTCATACTTATGATAAATTAAAAATTCAATCTAAATATTTAACTGATCATATTTTCTTACAGTTTCTACCTTCACATATGAAAAATTAAATCATTGTTTGAAGTAAAGAGACAACCCTTTTCTTAATACTTAATAATATCAAAGGTTTAAAATGTATGTTTGTATTTTCTTAATACATTGGTCATCCAAAAACCCCTTTTAAAACAAACAAAATATTGTAGATGCGTTGGCATGATTAATTGACCTAGAATTATCTCAAAGGACAACATCAAACCAGTGTCTTTGTCGGGGATACAAAATTTGATCCATTTTCCTTGGGACATTATATTCCTATTCCTTTAAGGGTGAATAAAGGTCTAGTAAAGTTAAAATATTTCACCTGACGACTTCACAAAACCCAAAGCTGGCTCCTTCAAGACATACCAGGTCTCACTCTAATTCTGAGTTTATTTTACCTTTGTCAGATCCAAATAAACTGGTAAGACAAGCCTCTTCAAGAAAAGGAATTCAAACCCTTTCTTCTTCTATTCCTCCTCAACAGGAGGCCACTTCAGTCCCCGATCCTTTTAGATCTAGACACATTCCTTTAAATTTAGAAGATCTACCACCTAGGGTACATGAATTGATCTCTAAATGACTTGACTTCCAATCTCCTCTTTTCGTACATTCATTAGAATCATATCAAGTACCTAAAGTACCTTTTGAATCTCCCATATTAGAACAGGAATTGGATTTTCACTTACCTGAATTCAAACCTACTAATTTCATTTCTCCAACCTCTTATTATGTTCGATCTACTTCTGCTGAACTAGAAGATATTTTCTCCTTATATTCAAATCATTTATTTGAACATAAAGAAGGAGAAATAGAGGTTCAAAAGTTGGTCATTCGAATATTTTTGAGGTCTTTTAGTAGATATTCAACTTTACTTCTTCCACCACCTTATTTTACCCCTCCAACTTCACCTCCATCTTCCACAACTTCATCTTCTACAACCACCACTTCAGAATCTTCATCTTCATCACAAGGTATGGCTGGTTTTCAGCCTATTGTTCAAGAAAGATATGCTGCTTTATAACTTCCAAACATACTAAATAATTTTCTTGATGGATACCTAAAACATCTTCCAAGGTTTAATGGGGAAACTGATTTATCTTCTGAATATCATTTAGCAGCAGTCTTAGAATTTGCTAAAAATATGAATATAGAACATGAGAATGTATATATGATATTATTTGTTCAATATTTAGAAGGAAATGTTAGGATCCGGTTTAGACAATTGAGGGCACACTCTATTCGAAGTTGGGAATAAATAACTACTATATTTAAAAATAAATGGGGTGTTAAAAAGGATTCTGTCTATTTTCTCACACAATTTGAAGAACTTAAAATAAATTATACTGAATCAGTGTCTGATTTCATTAAGATATTGAACAAACTCTATCACAAAATGCTCGCTATCTATAAGCCACCAATAGCAACAGCAAAATTTAGGTTTTACAAAGCTTTTGAAGATGACTTTGCAGTAATTCTTAGGGAAAGAACATCTCTTACCTTAGAAGACATGAAAACTAATGCCATTGAAGTTGAAGCTAATAGATCTATTTTTTCCAAGCTTAAGTCCAAAGCTGAAAAGGCTCAGAGGAAAATGAAAGCTAATCACTTCTTCTCCCAAATCTAAAAATGAATATCAAAAGATAGATGAGATAAAATCATTACTTAGGAACCTTTATAATAGTATTTTTAAAATTGAAACTCAACCAAGAAAAACTCAGACTCAAGATCATATTAAGAAAGCTCGCCAGCTTCAAATTCTTCAAAGACCTAGTAATGATAAAAGAAATCCACCTGCTCTGTTGATTTATTATAAACATCCTGATGATGGTACTCTTTTGATCACATAAGATATTAACAACCTTGAGAATACATTTGTTTAGACTGTTATTGTCCATATCCCTCAAAATAAAAAATCACAACAAGATCAATAAAATTCTCAAGTGGCTAAATATCAAGCCTTCTCCAAATTCTTAATTGTTGAACTAAATAGGAGGTATGATTTAAGACCAAGGGTTGGCCCTGTAAGGCCTCCCAAAAATCTTGTTACAATTGAACCACAGATTAAATCTGCTGAAACCCAAAAAACCACAATCCAACCTTTGAATCAGCCAATTGATACTATTTCAATTGATAAAAATGTTTTAAATACTTTTCATGTTGAAAAGTAATTAGAGAGAGTCAAAATTCCCATCCCATTATCAGAACTTTCAAAGAACCTTGGATACAAAAATCAAGTTACAAAATGGATTCAAAACTCAAGTGTGGATGTTGAAGGGGATGTGATTAGTCTACAAGATGAAAAACCCTCAGTATTATTTGGTCCAAGCTTTGACATGATAGATGAAACATTGCCACCTTTCTATGTTACTTTGAAAGCACTTATTCTTTGCTATATAAATGTATGTTAGATTCTAGAGTCTCACATAATATTATGCCAAAGGTTATTATGGATCAATTAAATTTGGAAATTAGTCAATCTTACCATGACCTATATACCTTTGACTCCAAAAGGGTACCATGTATAGGACTCATAAAATACTTAGTGGTAACCTTAGCCCAAATACCTGTGAAAAGTGTAGTTTTGGACATTGTAGTCAATGATATACCTCCTAATTTTGAAATTCTTTTATCACGATCTTGTTGTGCTAAGCTAGGAGGAAGCCTTCAGATGGATATGTCTTTTTATACAATTCATGTATATGGGGGTGAAAACCTTAGGTTATATAGGGAGGTCAGATTCATACATATTGTTTGCAAAGAAGATCAAGCTAGAAACCATCCCATATATGCGGTTGACCAAGATTTTGGTTGTTTCCAATTATCTTCATATAATTTGCAAAATTCTCAACTTAAAATTGAAGATGTTGTAGAAACCCCAAAATCTATCAAAACTGATATTTGGAAACTATATTTTGATGGGTATTGTTCAAAATATGGAGTTGGAGCTGGTGTTGTTTTAATTTCACGAGAAAAGGAAAACATAACTCAATCCTACAAACTTGATTTTGATGTTACTACTAATATGGCAGAGTATGAAGCCTTTCTTCTTGGTTTAAAGCTACTTAGAAGTCATAAATTGCAGAATCTAAGTGTTTTCAGTGACTTTGAACTCATAGTTAGACAAGTTAGGAATCTTTGCCAAACAAGGAATCCTAGACTAAGGTATTACAGAAATGAGGTTTTGGATTCAGTGGAAAACTTCTTTCATGCATTTAATATTACAACTATCCCTAGAAATGAGAATATTCATGCAGACTCCCTAGCTGTTTCAGCTAGTTCATTTAAAATTCCAGATCAAATGCAATTGAAATATCAAATTCAAGTCAAATATAGGCCATTTATTCCTGACAATATTAAATATTGGAAAATATTTGAGGATGATGAACAGATAAAATATTTTTTACATGTTATTGATGAATTCTCTGTTTTGCAAATTGAAGAACATCAGTCAGATATGAATTAAATTAATAAAGAAAATGAAAATTATGATTTAAATTCAAATATGGCTGACCATAATATCATTTAATTTTCAAGCAACTTTATTCCAAAGGTCTAGTCCCTCTATAAAATTTATTTGACCAAAATGATGTTCCCAAGAATCCACTATCAAATTCACCTGAAGAGGATATTGAAGAATCTAATATTGGAACACCTAAAGATATCAAGAATATTAAAATTTGTGCATCTCTACCTTAGAAAGTAAAAAATAAACATTTGAATCTTATTAAAGCTTACAAGGATGTTTTTTATTGGTCTTATGCTGAATTAAAAACCTATAATACATCTCTCATTGAGCATAAAAATCCATTAAAACATGAAACAAAATGTTATAAAAAAAATTTAAGAAGGATAAATCCAGTCTTTCATCCTATCATAGAGAAATAACTAAAGAAATTACTTGATGCTCAAATCATAGTTCCATTAAGATACTCAAATTGGGTAGCTAATTTAGTTCTTGTTCGGAAGAAGAATGGGGAAATTAGACTTTGTGTAGATTTGTAATATTCCCAATTAGGCATGAGCTAGTTGGAATATTAATTTTTGCTTTTTCTTTCTTGTTTGGTGAATAAGAGGATATGGAGATCCATAAATCTCCTTAATATGAATAAAACCAATGCCAATGTGAAAGGAGAACATCTTAGTAGCTTAATTGAGCGCCCTTAGGTGTGAAAAGGGGTTGGAACACCTTGACTGGGTCAACTTTGACCAAATCAACAACGTTGTCATGGAGGAGTGGGTATTTAGGGAGGAACATCACAATTTTAGATGGAGATTCTTTGCATGGAAGTAGTGTCATTAATGAATGGAGCTTAGGTTTAGAAAGCTCATTTCTTATATAAGGAAGAGAATGGCAACCATATTATTCAGCTTATGATATGTTTATGTTTTGATATATGGTATGTTTAGACATATAGCTTTCTTTGGTTGTTTAGCTGAGATTGCATTGTTGTTTAGCACAGGGTGTTCTTGATCGGTAATCCCACCTCTTTCCTTGAGAGGCCTCTTGGAAGAGTTTTCACTACATTCCACTATCAGGCATTTGGCCAAGGCTTCAGTCTTAATGTACAACACAGTTCCTGTTGAGGATTTTGTGTTATGTTGCAGGGCAGAAGTTGTGGAGGTTTGATTTGGGAGATTTCTGAGCTAGATCTCATTGGAGGGAGGTTTCTCTCTCTTTGGAGGCTAGTAAAGAAGGCCCTGGAGCATCATTGATACATTTTGCATCAGGCCATAGTGTTTTTATCCCCTATAGTGCAATATCATTCTGGATCTGCGTTATTTTAGGGAGGAGTTGCAGGGTTGTTTGCAATAGGTGATTTGGGAGGTGATTTATTCATTGAAAGGGTTAGCCTTTCATCCAAAGGATTCATTAGAGGAGAGAACATTCATTATTATATCAGCTTCAACTATTTACTCTTCAGTCATTTGTTGCAGCATACTTTCAGCCATAGGGCTATAGCTCACATTGTAGTATTGAGTGTTTTTCCCGGAGACCCTTTTGGGTTCTTTTCTAGAGGTTGTATAGAGACCAGATCTTTATTTTTTCATCTATTGTGGCACATATCAGCCCAATATATTTTGTGTACTCATTTTCTATAGCAATGCTTTAAAAACTGCGTTGTAGCAGTCTCTCTGGCATTTTGATATAGTAGCAACACCTCTTATTGAGGGTTTTGTCTATTGGAGGCTTGTTATATCTTGTTGTATACTTTGTGGCCCATTTATTATACATATTTTGTTGCTGTTATGATGAATGGAAGGTCTCCATATTGGACTCTTGCCTTTATATGATGTTTTACACTTCTATTCCAATATTTTTCACTATATTCCTGCTTTTCCCATTTGGGAATATTACAGTGGTATCAGAGCATGTTGGCTTCAAGGGTACTGACCCATGTTCAAACGTTAAGGTTTTCCAACAAACCCCTATACTACTGGCCCTTTCGGCAGTGACCTGCTTACGCAGGTCAAAGTCTCACTCGAAGCAGTATGGGAGGGTGCTAGAACTAGGTTTCCGCACCCAGAAAGAGAGCAGGTAAGCCAGCCATGTGCTGCGCATAGATCTACGAATGTAGATCTAGTTCGTAGCTTCAAACAGATATACAGTGCGCAAAATATTACAGATCTAGTAAACAAGGGTATTCCACAGATAAAAACAGATTTACCATATCACGGATCTAGATCATAGGTCCGCATGCACGTGCACTAGATCTATAATTATATATGCTTCTCAGATAGTGCATATATAGAAAAAAACAAATCAAAGTACAGAAACACACTTACACAGATCTTCGAAGAAAAAATACATAAATGCACAGCACAATAGTTACCAATAGTTCATACATAGATTACGCACAGATTTAGTTCTCTATCAACCTTTCTCATTCATTCATTCATCAATTATCCCTTACAATTCCCTTCCCAGCCTGCGCACACAGCAGCAGGGTCCGCACACAACTGGATTTGGATCTCCGCGCACACAGCCAGCAGGAGTCCTTTCCCCAAAACCCAAACAGATAGCTTAAACCATAATTCACATCAACAAAATTGGACCAGTTTGCATCAATGTAGGAGACCCTGCTCCAACAATCCCCCAACACAATCTTGTGACTCATCCCAAGTCACTACGGTGGTAGGTCTTCCACCTGCGTGCGTAATGTCTCAACAGCTACAACTAGTGGGGCCAAGACCTATAAGCTCTGCATCGTAGCATTCTATGTGATATCTACTAACTTCTATGATGTTGGACCTTCTGTCGCAGCGGTGACACTGTCCAATGTCTAAGTGATTCTTTTTACCGCAACGTCTGCATCCCGAGATAATTGAAGGGTCGTAGCAGACTAGGGCTTCAATCTTTTCTCGAGGACATCCTTCTTATGCTGGAGTTCCTTAATCTCAGCCTAGAGGACCTTGCTAGTCCTTAATTGGGCGATGTGTTGTTTGTCTTTGGAGTCCCATAAATGGACATACCGTGCTCCCTCACACGTGCTAGGGTCAATCTTAGGGACGATTGATTCCTTCAGTGCTTCCCAAACAACAAGAGCTATAAAGAATAGTAACCATGAGTAGAAAAATGCCTTGCCTTGTTCTTGTGATTCACGCATGTTGGACAGAAACTCGTCCCTTAGATGTTGAGCCCAGTTGAAGCAGATTCCTTTAGCACACTATCCTGCCACTCAGATTACGTACGTAGGGATAGTGGCGGCCTGGAATTTCCTCATCAGCTTGAATGTGAGTATCTAGGTACCCATTCTTGTGGTAGGATCACTAATAGAGTCGATAATGAAGCCCCTCTAATTCTTTTGTACTTGGTATGCCTCACGCACGGTAGCAGCAGTCTTTCCCACCCTTTCTAGGGGATGTGGCCCCTTCATGGGGAGGCCCGTGATTCTGTTGATTAACGCAACATCAATTGGGATCTTATCTCGAATCCATAAGCAGCCATCATGAATCAAAGTGATTAGCTACCTAGCCAATCGATCTGTGACATTGTAATGGCTGAAATGGGGAATTCGGAGTAGGTTCAGGATCCCAGATTCGGCCAATCCAGCTACCCATTGTTGAAGTATGACCGTGGTTCCATTAGCCATATGTATTATCTCAAAGTATAATGTAGGAGCCAACTCGGGGAAGGCCGCCTAGTTTTCCAAGTCATGATCATCAAACTTAATCTCGTGGAGCTTTCCATAGGGATCCTATTATAGAGACCTCACTGGGTGTTAGCGGAGACTGCATATAGGTAATCAGACCGTCCAAGTTCTTTGGTGTTTGTGTTGTCGACCTCCGAGGGTGTGTGAAAGGGGGTAACCAGTTAATTGGGTTAGAGTGCAGGGCTTCTTCAGATGTAGACTTGGTCTGAGCTAACTTTGGCATCCGTGGGGATGTTCTATGCTGTCCTGCGATCCAATTTGCAGCCTTTGAAGTTTCTCCTGATCCCTGGGCTAGTTCCTTGCCTCCATAGGTAGGTGGAGTCATGGGTACGTCCTCTTCTCCAGACTCAATTTCCATTATCTCAGGAGGGCAGGCAGCTGTTGTTCGAGCTCGAAATACAAATTCATCCTCTGGGGGGAAACTTGCGGAAGGAGGAGTGGTTTGTCTAGACATGGTGAGTGCATCATACAGAGTGGTCACAGTAATGGAGTATGAAAAGCGAGGACCTGCAAGTGAAGTCACCATTGTTTTTTTGTAGTCCTTCCTATTTAATAGTTGGGTAGGTCCTATGCAGAACTTACCATTCGTCCAACGGGTAAGAATCCACAAGATTGGCTTACATAATTGTTGCCTAATCATCCTCGTCAACGGTAACTTTGTATTTTTACTAACTAGTATCTTGCCAATGGATACTTTTCGCACCCCCAATGCGTTGTGTACTTCTACCAATTTTGACTTGACCATTCTGAGTAGATTTGTGTCTTCCCCCAACACAGGCTCGTTTGCTAGGGTGGCGTCTTGGCAGCAGGTCGTACGTCTTGTCGGAGTCTTCCACGTAGGTAGGTTAGGCGGGAAGGTCAGTCATGAGGGATTCCAGACCATGAAGTCGGTGCTTCGCAAAGTTACCTCCCCATCTCTCGATTCATTCAATCAGAGTGGCTTTCTTACCTCCGCCTTCCGACCTCTAATATCCCTGGTAATGTGTAGGCATCGTAGCGTGGATACATTCTTCAATCAATTTTTCCAATGTTCCAGTTCCTCCTCTGAGTCAGAAAGGCACCCATTATTGATTTATTCTTCTACGGGCATACTATCTTTCTGTGCAGATACCTTATATATTTGATCCCTCTCTTTGCTTCCTTTTACTCATTCGGTATATCCCTGCCCTTCTACAGGGTCTAATGGGATTTTTTCACTAGGGAAAAATTCGTAACTTTTCATTAATATGATAAGTTACATGTTACATATGCTGGTAGTATAAAATACATAACTATCATCAAACCATCAAGTGTCCATAATAGACAACCATAAGAAACTAACAAATACATACTGCTGATACAAGTATGAGTGACATATATCATGCCTGTAAGTTCGGTGCATAACTTGCAAGGAAAAAGATAGCAAAATGAAAAAATATACACAATAGTCGGTAGATAGTCCATGGGAGATAAACCAATACCAAAATAATCTCCCAAAGTAGGTTTTTCGATCAAACAGCCCTGAGATCTGGTGCCTCATCCATAAAAGGTCAATGATAAAACTTGAATACTTGTTCTCCAATCTGCTCAGTAATATGCCATGTTCCACAGTTCAGCTCCGCAGCTTCTTTGGACAGCTTATCAACCACTTTGTTCCTAGTCCTATAAATGTGTGCCACAGAAATTGAGTTAAATAAGAGCTTGAGATGATGGACCTCCCTTAGAAGTGCAGATAGTGTGTGCGTGTGGCAATGAGAAACTTCATTGAACCAGTTGATCACAAGCAGAGAGTCCCTAAAAATCTGAATGGAGTTGCAATGAATTTCTCGTGCAAACATCAATAGAAGTCTAAGGCATTGTAGTTCAACATAATTGTTCGATCTGGGACCCAGTCCCATTCTGATTTGGTAATGGTGATGATCATCTAGATGAAGGATAGCACCCCCCCCCACCACATCCTTGCGGGTTGGACGCCCCATCAAAATAGACCCAAGGTCTGCTTCGATCAATCAATTCAGGGACAACCATCGGGGGTGGTTTCTGTTGTTCATCTTCAGGCAGGAGGTTGTATGTTGCTATGATGGTGGCACAAATTCGGTCACCCAAAATCGGTTGGCTATTAAAAATGTATCTATTGCGGCCAATCCAAATTTCCCAGGAAACAATCAGAGGTAGGTTGCGCAACTTAGTGGAATTCGCAGTAAGTTCCCACCAAATAGTCTAAGAATCAATCAGTGAAGCACCCTACCAGGGGAAGTGACATCGCAAGTTTTCTTTCACCAAAACCCAAATGGCTGATATAACATTACAGTGGAGGAAAATGTGCGAGGAGTCTTCATAATTTGAAAGGCAGTAGCAACAATGCGAGGGTCCATTAATAGCTCATCGGTGGAGGAAATCCATGGTGGGAATGCAGTTATTTAATATGCACCAAAAAAGGGCCCTGTGCTTGTGTGGTGCCTTTAACTTCCATATCCTGCGCCACCACCAAGCCTTGTGTGGCAGCTCTTTATGCTGAATGAGTGTCAGATATCCAAGTTTTGGGGCATATTGTCCACATGGAGAGTATGCCTAGATCAACCTATCATCCTGATCTGTGAGCCTGATGTTAGATGCTCTTAATGCCCAAATGCAGTTGTTCCAGATCCGAAGGCCGTCTCAAGGAATTTTGAGAAATTCGGCTAACAACTAGGCTTGACTCATCCAAGAAGTGTGAATCAGGTCCACGATTTGTGCAAGGTAAAGGATTTCTCTGCAGGCTAGATGATCCCGCAAATATTCTTGTAATTTATAGAATTCACCACTACCAGACCAAGAATCGGCACCGATTCTCACAGATGAACCAGATCCAATTTTCCATGACAATCCACGCTGAATGATATGTGCGGCCTTAGTGACAACTTTCCAAATGATTGAAGCCCCAGTGTGCGACCCAATGTGATCTCTGATCCAGTCGATGGTGTTCCTGGGCACGATGTATTTAGCAACTATGACCTCCTTCGAGAGACTGTGATTGGTGAGTAAGTGCCAACACATCTTGGCAGCAAGGCCATTCGAAAATAAATTGAGATCCTTGATCCCCCAACCGCCCCATTTCTTGGGTATGTTAATGTGGTCCCAAGCGACCCAGGCAAATGTGTAGTCCTTGTCCTGATTGCACCAAAGGAAATGATGGTAGATACATTTGATTCTATTGGTAACACCTCTAGGTAACCAAGCCAGTGTCATCCAATAGACCGGAATAGCCTCGAGCACCGATTTGATAAGGACTAATCGCCTAGCTCTGGATAACCATCTATTGTACCAAACATTTATTCTGTGCTCCACTTTGGCTATGAGCCAATTCCAGTCTTTAATCTGATAATCATTAGGCTTGATGTGATATCCCAGATATTTAAGACCATCATTGATGTCCGCATGAACATAGGAAAATAGAGTTCTGGCAGTGCCAAGTTCCTGAGCCGAGCATCCGGTCATAATGATAGTAGATTTGAGTGCATTTAGTATCATTCCAGTGGCTCTGAAAAAACTCTAGAGGAGCTTATCAAATTGAATCAAGTCCTGTCTAGAACCATCGAAAAATATTAGAACATCATCAACAAATAATAGATGAGTGATTTGAATGAGATCATTAATCCAAATACCATGAATGGTACCCCGGGCCTTTGCATCTTTAATAAGTACAGATAAGCCTTCCATAACAAGCACAAATAATAAGGGAGACAGAGGACATCCCTGATGCAAACCACGACTTGCATGGAAAAATTTGGATGCAGTGCCATTAAGGAGAATGCTAAAGGAAGCATGACAGATACATCCCATTATCCAACTGATGAATGTATGAGGGAATCCAGTTTGAATAAGTATGATGTGCAAATAGCTCCAATTCACCTGGTCAAAAGCATTAGCTAGATCAATCTTAAGAATAGTGGATTTAAGGTGCTTGGATTTTATGGAATGGAGGGCTTCTTGGGCCGTTCCAATAACTTCGTGGATTTGCCTATGATGCAAGAAGGCAAATTGTTCCTTAGCAATGTGAGAAGATAAAAAAGGCTTAATGCAATTCGCTATAATTTTTGAGATAATATTGTAAATGCAATTGCAGAGCAAAATAGGTCTGTAATCATGAAATCTGGCCGGGTGGTCAAATTTAGGGATGAGTGCAATGAAAGTGGAGTTGAATCCATCATAGATGCGTCCCCATACCCTACTATCTTCAATCATGGTCAGTAGATCATTACCAATCAACTCAAAAGAATGTATGAAAAATTCAATTGGCTAGCCATCTGGCCCAGGGCTTTTGTCCTTTTTGAACCATTTCAAAACCCCCTCCAATTCCCCCATGGTGACTGGAGCATTAAGATCGTCAACTTGCTTCGGTTCCACAAATCTATTGAAAGAATGAGTAATATGCATAATATCAGGGAGGTCAATTTTCATGGGTGCCCTATAAAGGTCAGTAAAATGTTGAGTCCCCAAATTCTGTAATTGAGATTGAGTATGAGAAACATACCCATGCTAATCAGTGAGCTCCCATATGGAGTTGGCAGTCCTGCGACCATTAGCATGTTGTTGGAAGAACTTTGAATTTTCGTCTCCAACCTAAAGCCAAATAGCACGGCTCTTGAGCCTCCAATCCTCCTCTTTTTGTCTCAGGATCTTAGCCTTAGAAGATTCCAGGGCAATGAGTTTCTCTTTGGATGTGCTAGACAGATAGCCAGAGAGATCAGAGCTGTTAAGTTGTGCAATTTCCAAATCAATCCGATTGAGCTCTTCCCACTCTATGCGCTTCTTATTTTTAACCCAATTGATAGTCAGGCATTTAATGTGAGATAGATGAACATTGATGATTCGGGCAGGGTCCTCATCCGGCAATTGATGGCAATGCTGCCAGGCATGTTGAACCAGATCATGATATTTTGGGTCTTGCAACCATCTGGAGCTAAATTTGAATGGTGGTCTAGCCCTGTGAGGACCACATTCAAATTCCAAAAAGATCGAGGAGTGATCCGACAAACCACCTTGTCCCACCCATTGTCTGGCATGGTCAATGATGTTAAGTAGAGGAACTTTGATTAGAAATCGATCTAATCTTTAGGCCAGATCTGGCACTCCAGTCCTCCTGTTCCTCCAAGTTGGTAGAATCTTAGTGGTCTGAATGTCGACAAGGTCAACCACGTCAAGCTTGGTACTGAAAAACTCAGCTAAAGGATCCGGGTTAGCCTGAGTTCCCCAGGATTCAGATATGCCTAATGAAAAATTCAGATCACCCCCCACTATAATATGAGGCAAGTTGAGGATAGAGCAATCCAGTAAGGAGTTCCAAAAGGCTTCTCAGTTCAGACAGGGACCATATACATTAATAAGGGAGAAACACTGCTCAGAATGTCTGAATATAATGTCCATGCCCAGTACACCAGGTCGACCCCAGCAATAAGCATCTTGGTGGTTCTACAATTGATGCCCATGGCATTACCACCTGATCGGCCATGGACATCCAATGTGATAAAATTCCAGTTGGGTAGAAAAGTATTTAGAAGGGCAGCGACTGCGTCGCTCGCTCCTAAAGTTTCTTGGAGAAAAAGGATGTCAGTGGATCTTTAAGCAATTAAGTCTTTTAGGGCCAATCTCTTGTCGGGGTTGGCCAATCCCCTGCAATTGTATGAGAGACAAATCATGATGACACTCTCAGAATGGGCCTCCTTGCTCTAAGGACCCGCATAAGGGTAGATTGAGTTCCAGCCTCTACTTCCATATTTTCCCTTTTGATGGCTTTAGCTAAGGCAGATGGCTGACCTCTCGATTTGTTGGGTTGATAGCTCGGCCCTTGGCCAATGCCAAATGAGTCCTCCGAGTGGGGGTGAGTAATAGATCTAAGGAATTAATTGTGTTTCAAAGTAGATATCTCCGAGCGAGTAGAGAAGTGACATGAGGAATCAGCAGAGGTGTGTAGGATAATGGAAGTGAAGGAAGGCAGAGCTTGTGCAATAGTACAACAGATAGAAGGATACCGAAATGCAGACATAATAGAACCAGTAGATAAACATGGAACAGAGATGGATAAAGAATAGGACTCTATATTAGAAATAGAAGTGTCAGGAATAGGAGCGATACCCAGTATAGTCGCAGCTCGAACAGGTTGCTCCGGAGTGGATTGAGGATGTGATCAGGGTTGATTTGTTGGGAAAGTAGGTAGTGGGAGAGACACACCCAACTACTCAGCCACTAGCTATTCTAGCTCGTCCAAGTGCCCATCCATAGGATCCGAGCTAGAGCTTGTAATAACCTCAGTCTGGGTGGCCACATTGCGGGAGATCTTGACAGCCTAGTGAGAGAATCCAAACTTTGGACACTCCTTGTATAAATGACCAACCTCGTGACATTTCATGCAGCGAAATGGCACCCCTTCATAATCCAAGACCTGTTGCCACACCACTCTGTCAAATAGCATATTGAGATTGTCATGAAGTCCATCCCTAGTGTCTAGGAATATCAAAATGCGAGCAACAACCTTGTTCCCAGTGATCCGGTAGGACTTGTCATGATCCAGGTACCGATCAAATATACTTTTGATATTTTTGAAAGCAGTGTCGTTCCATAATTGAATCGGTAGTCCAGGAAATCTCATACAAATAGGGCCAGTGCTTGTAATCTCTTATTTGGGGTCAAATAGCGAAACCCATCGCTTGAGGTAAGTCGGATGCATTTCTAAATGCCAGAACTATTTAAGTGCCCACTCCGATTGATCAGGTCGAGCAAATGTGAGGGAAAACCAGCCCTTTGGTAGGACCGTAACCTCTGGGAGGACATCGAGAGAACAACCCCAGATCTCACCATTCCACTGCCGCAGCCTCGCCGCGGAGTATTTCTGGCCGCTAACCCTCCCCACTAGCATAGTGGCAACAATGAGCCCCCAATCGTCCATTCCACACTCGCGCCCAAAGTTCGTGAAAATGCTGAGCTTATTCTTTGTAGTCCTATGCTTGCTCTTTTTATTAGATCGCCCCTTATCTGGGTCGGATGCGTTCTCTGAGTCTGAAGATGAGCTCGGTTTTTCTGAGGTTGGCAGGTCCCCCAGTATATTGGTAAACACCCCAGAAGTCGAGGCTGGAACGCACACCGAAGTTCCACTGCAAGGCACACACCCTCTGTGAGAACCACAGACAGGCGTTCGATGGTGTGACGAAGAGCCCCCAATGTTTAGGTGTTCCAGAGAGATAGATGCCTCTCCAATACTTTGGTACGTCGCATCCCCCAATGGCCCGGATAGCTCCAAATCGCCCACATCCAAAGAAGTACCAACCAGTGGAATTCTCTAGAGTCCAATATTTGATGGTGACGGAGTATTAAAGCAGAATTAATCAAGTTCTGCAGATGGAGGTGAAGCAATAGCCATGTCAGAATGGCTAGGCAGAGCTGGCCTTGAGCAAGAAGCAACCGGGATCATATCATCTATCTCATCCGATACAACAGGGTCATTATGTCCCCAAATATCTACACCTGCCAATGGGTCCTTTGTGTAGTCCAGCTCCTCCTCATATACACTCGTGATGCTAGCATGACAGATCCAATGGAAAATGGCCAATAGTCAGTTGGAAAATGGTGATAAACCCCCAAACCCCACGCTGGCTGCCCAAAGGTCAAATCCTGTCCGCGGATAAACAAATAGTAACCCAAACAAGCCGGAAGCAAACCCAGATGGAAATGCACAAATGCGGGTCAGATAGAAACAAACGGTCTCCGGACGATCAGAGAACCCCACCAAAAGCGAGTAAAACACTCTCGACATCGAACACATACACAGCAACACATCCAAATGTCGCAAGCAGAACCCCAAGAAAGTGGGGTAGTCACTGACAGCTCCAGGGATCGAAGTTTGGTCGCCAAAGAAGTTAAATACAACCACATACCAATGAATAGTGGACCAAGTAGGTCTTACCCGCCCCGAAAAACCCCGGCTAGACTAGACTTACCCGCCCCAAAAAACACCGACAGGTCTAATGGGATGATTACTCACATTTCATCATTTTCAAATATCATACTTCTTGTTTTTAGGTTGATGACGCCTCCCATTTCAATTGCCCAATCCAAGCCTAGAAGTGTTGGGTAGGGGTCTGCGTCTTCCACTGTCTGGATAACTTCGAAGTCATCTCGTATCCGGACCCCTGCAATGCTCACAACTATGTTTCATAGTTTTCCTAGTGGTACAATCTTCTGTTGATTAGCCATGCGTAGCTGTATAGTGGACCATTCGAGCTTAGGTTTTCCCATACGTTCCCAAGTTTGTTGAGGGAGTACGTTCGCATCGGATCCTAAGTCGAGAACAACTTGCTCGATCTCAAAATCCCCAATCTGCGTTGTGTTAGGACCCCATAATGTACCATTTTGACCACACATTTTGCTATCTTTCTACTCTTTTCCAGTCCATATTTAAAGCTTATACTATTACTTTCATCCATTCTTCCAAAGGTATATAATTTTCTTCTCTTTACTATATGTTTAATACATATAATTTTACATTACTTTCATATTTAACCATTAATCGAAGATATATAGTTGCTGAGACAGTTTGAAGACCGCAGATAATCTATCGTGGCTGTCTGAGGACCGTTGCTGAAACAGTCAACATGGTACGCAAATCCCGTTGCTGAAACAACCCGTGATTTGCGATTTTGAAGCAGTATTTCAAGCATGACGGCAACAAGAAAAGACAAGTAAGGAAGCTGTTACATGGGCCACTTTGAAGCCAGTACCATCATAACAGCATTTTGCTATGGAAGAACAGAAAGGTCCTATTTCAGTATAGAAGATTGGATTGGACTAAAAATAAAATTTCTATAATTGTAATATATGTCCTCTTTAAAAAGAGGAGACATCAGCATTAGAGGAAAAATTAGAGACTATGGGAGGTTTATTCTGAATAGAGAAGGAACATGAATCCTTTGTAATATATTGCTTTCAACAGATGAATACAATTTTGTTCTGAACATTTCATTTTAATTCCTTCTTCTGGGGAATCTTGTGAGAAGGAAAGGGCCCGCCTTCTTCACAAGATTCACCCATTTATCTCCGTAGTTTGTTAACTGTTCTTTTTAATTCATGCCCTGTTAAACTCTGTTTGCTAAAATAATTTATGCAATATTGGAATTCTATGATTTATTGCTGAAACTCTGTTTCCATTAATTGTTGCACTATTTTCATACAATTCATTCCTAGGTAATTGTGGATTATTTCAATTGTTGATTTTGTTCACAGAATGAGTTTGTGAAAGTGTGGTAATCAGAAACAGGTGTGAAAGATTCCTACTTGGGGAATAGGGTCATGTTCTCTGTTATAGCCTAATTGGTCTTTCCTTTTGCATATTGGTTTCCTTTTCTAGATTGTTGTCTTTTTAATGTAATCCATGATTCTTTTGATGATTGTCTACAATAGAAAAATTGTCTTTGCTGTAACTAAAATAGACTTCAGTTTGTTGAGGCAAGGTGTGACTAGTGTAATTTTTACTACAACATTTCACTTCTTTTGGGATTGATCATAAACAGTGTGTGATTTCCTTTGAAATAAAAATACTTCCCTGGGTTGACAATTTATGTAGCACTTGAATTGTTTAATTCAATAAACAATTAAAGTGACCAAAATTTTGGCGTCGTTGCCGGGGAAGGCAATTATAGATTTCAAAAGCATTGATGTTTTTCTTTCAAATGTATGAGAGGAAGCGGAACCCATAAGAAAACTAACCCTAAAGGTGGCAAGGGCAAAGAAAAGGGAGGAAGAAAGACCTTTATTGATGAGATCATATCAAAAGCTGAATCTTCTCAAAGACTAAGCTCTCAAATTTCAAAGCCTCAACACTCCCCTCAATCGAATTATGAAACAGAAGAAGTTGTGAGCCCTGAGAACATTGAGGAACCAACAACAAGTGTTGAAGAACCAGTAGAAAGCGTTGAAGAGCCAGCAGTTGAGGAATTAGCAGGGAACACTGAAAAGCTAGCGGAAAATATTGAGGAGCCAATAGAAAACATTGAGGATCGAGAAAGTGCAGTAGGAGATCAAACAATGGAAGGGAACAATGAAGGATTCTTCGGCGAAGGACAAGTAGATCCTGAAGGAGAGGGAAAAGATGAGAATTCTCTCTCTACCTTGGGATTTCCTATTGGTGATCTCCCTAGAGGAGCAACTCCCATGAAAAATATCCCACTTTCAGCCTTATCCAACTTCCATCGTTTATCTTCTGAAGATACTGATGAGTTTCTTTTTGAATTTGATATATTATGCAAAAGTTATGATTATGTTACTAATGCCCAGAAGTTGAAGCTATTTCTAGCAACACTAAAAGGAAATGCACTAAGGTGGTTCATGAGTCTTGGAGGCCATGTAATCACAACATGGGAACAGATGAAACAAAAGTTTTTGCTTAAATATCAAGACTACTGCCGGACAAGAGAAGAAAGAAAGGAAATATTTAAGATGGTACAAAAGGAGGACGAGAATCTGGAGGACTTTGTGGAAAGATTACAATACAACCTGTAGAGATCCAATCATCCTGATGTAAGTAACGATATTCTTAAAACAATATTACTGAAAGGGGTGAGGGATGACTTTCTAGACATGCTAAATATGCTTGGTAAAGGGGATATATCTAAAGAATCATATGATGAATTTTTTAACCTCTGTAAAAGATGTTCAAGAGGAGCTGCAAGGAGCAGGTCAAACATCAGAGATACCACATATTCAAGAGTTCAAAAATCAGCCAGTGGAGGAGCAACAAAAGCCGAAATAGGTAATTTACTTGAAGAATTTAAAACTGAAATGTTAAGTTCTTTTGCTTCAAAGATTGAAACCTTGCAGGTTAAGAAGAAACAAGCCGAATAGGAAGCAGCTTTGGCCGTCTTTTCTCCCAAATGCAGAGATAAACATCCACTAAGGGAATGCCCATTGGACAAGGTGCCAATTTGCACCCTTTGTGAGAAAGATCATGAAACACAACAATGCCCTTCTTTACCAGGAATAAAAGCAGCATTGCAACCAACCGAAGAAGAAGCTGAAGCAGTCTATCTACTGACACAGAGAAGGAAATGGCAACCACGAGGACAAAGTATGAACTCTAATATGCCATTTACATCTTCTAATCGTTGGAACAATTATCCTTCTTTTAGTCAAGAAAATTACCATCCCTTTAACCAAATGCAATACTCGCCCTTCAATCAAATGAATTACCCACCCATGCAACAAAAAAACCCTCCCTTTGTAGATCCTGCAATGTGGACTCCTTGGCCCCCACAACAATAATCTTACTTTAACCAATGGAATTCATGTTGGAGGGGTCAACAACTCCCATTCCCAAATTAATTTCCTCAATTTCAACAACCACTTCCTCTACCATCAGGTGCTCCACCAAATAATCAAATGATGAGACCCCAGCTACCTATACAACCAAATCCTAACCCCATTAATAAAGCTGTGCAAGTTATTGATATTCAGAACCAACCCATATTTCCGGTTTTCCCTGCACAATGTAATGACATTCATTTATGATCTGGGAAAATAGTTGAACCCATTATCGATGATGTTACCTCTTCCAATTCTGATAAAGAAGAAACTGAAAAACGTGATTCACATAAAGAGGTACAACCACCCTCTAATAAGGATGTTGAAATAGCAGAGCCACCATTCCCTGAGCGTTTAGTTTTAACTAGAACGCCTGAGCCACCTACTTTTAATCTTTTAGGGGAATTGTAGAATCTGTATGTTAAAATTCCACTTTTACAGGCACTAAGAGATGTACCAATTTATGCTAGAACGAAGAGAGATATTTGTGTTAAGAAACCTGGTAGGAAAGCTAAAGATCCCCGTACAGTCCATGTTATGGGTGATCTATTTGCATTAATGTTCGGTAAAGCTCCTCCAGTTAAATATGGTGACCCTGGCCATTCTACTGTGACATTCCAAATCGGTAAAAAAATAATCCCTCAAGTTTTGGTAGATTTAGGTGTTGCTATAAACATTATGACTCTTGAAACTTCATAATTGTTACAATTAAAGAACGTAATCAGAGATACACCAACCATTATAGAGTTAGCTGATCGCTCTACAATCAAACCAGAGGGAGTTATTGAAGACCTAGTCATCTCAGTTGAGTCCTGGAATTACCCAGCTGACTTTGTGGTGTTACAGACTAAAACAAAGTTGGGGGGACATCCTTTAATTCTGGGAAGGCCCTGGTTAGCTACAGCCGATGCCTTTATCAGCTGCAGAACTGGTTCAATGACAATTTCCAATGGATATGAAACTAAACAACTTACTCTTTACCCTCATGCTACACCCATGATTAATAATGATAATTCTGTATGGATGGACTATGATGATCATGCTATTCAACCTATTTTGACTATCAAACAAGCTTTAACTCTTAAAGATACCACTGAGGATGAGGTAATTAATAATTTTATTTGTGAACCCTCCTCTGTGACTGCTGAAACACATAATCAGTTGGCTGTACTTTTGAAAACAGATACCCAAGAAAAGCTTAAACCTGAAGATCTTCCTCAAACATCAACGACCATCTCTTATAAAAGCATAACAGTAGAAATCGAACCTGGAAAAACATTGAACATAAACCCCAACTTGACAGTTGCTGAAACGCAACAATTAATGAAGTTACTTCTCGAAAATAAAGAAGCATTCACATGGGACTATATAGATATGAAGGGAATCTCTCCTGAATTATGTACTCACTGTATCTATATCAAGGAAGGTTGTCGACCAGTCTATCAACCCCAACGACAAATGAACCCTAATTTAAGAGAAATTGTCAAGGAGGAACTTCAAAATTTTTCTTAATGCAGGGTTTATATATCCTATCTCTGACAGTGAATGGGTTTCCCCATTGGTAATAGTTCTTAAGAAAAATGGGAAATGGAGAGTGTGTGTAGATTACAAAGCCTTAAATAAAGCCACTCAAAATGATCACTTTCCTTTACCATTCATTGATCAGGTGTTGGATAGTTTGTCAGGGAAGAAATTATTCTCCTTTTTAGATGGATTTAGTGGGTATAATCAAATCAAAATTGCACCCCAAGACCAAGATAAGACCACTTTTACTAGTCCTTGGGGAAATTTTGACTATAGAGTTCTCCCATTTGGACTATGTAATGCACCAGCAACCTTTTAAAGGGCAGTTATAGGAATCTTTTATGATATGCTGAATGACTCCATGGAGATATTTATGGATGACTTTACCCCTTATGGTGTGTCTTTTGAAGATGCATTACAGAATCTTGAGAAAGTACTTAAACGATGTATACAAGATCACCTCTCCTTAAGCACCGAAAAATGTCATATGATGATGAGTGAAGGAGTAGTGCTTGGACATTTTATTTCATCTCAAGGAATTCAGGTAGATCCATCCAAAATACAAGTCATTCATAGCCTTCCTATTCCTAAAACACAAACTGATGTGAGAAGTTTTTTAGGACATGCAGGATATTACAGGAGATTTATTAAAAAAATTTCCAAAATAGCTTTTCCTTTGTTTTTGTTACTTATGAAAAATGTTGAATTCAAGTGGACTAATCTTTGCCAGGAGGCCTTTGTAGAACTCAAGCATCAGTTATCCACAGCTCCAATTTTTAGAGGACCTGATTGGGCACTTCCCTTTCATATATCTTCTGATGCTTCAGATACTGCAATTGGAGGTGTCTTGGGACAAGAGGAAAACCATCTTCCTTATGCTATCTACTTTATCAGTAAGAATATGACTCCTGCTGAGCTTAATTATACAGTTACTGAAAAGGTATTTTTAGCAGTAATTTATGCTATTAATAAATTTCGACATTACATTATTGGTTATTCTACTTTTTTCAATACTGACCACTCGGCTATCAAGTATTTAATGAACAAATCTGTCACAAATGCTCGAGTCACCAGATGGTTATTGTTATTACAAGATTTTTATATCACAATTGTAGATCGACCAGGTAAAGAAAATGTAGTTGTTGATTTCCTTTCTCAGTCAAAAACTGATGATAATATTCCAGTAGATGATTCCTTTCCTGATGAATATTTATTTGCAGTATCTTCTCACTCACCATGGTATGCAGACATTTCCAATTATCTGGTTGCAGGGAAGTTACCATCACATCTATCACATCGAGAAAAAAGAAAAATCATTCAACAAAGTGCTCGGTATAGCTGGATAGGTGAGTGTCTTTTCTATACAAGACTTGATCATGAAATTCGGAGATATGATTAGAGAGGATGAGGTGTATGATATACTAAAAGCTTGTCATGATGGCCCTTAAGGAGGGCATTTTGTTGATAAGAGAATGGCACATAAAATTCTTAGGATGGGTTATTATTGGCCCTCACTCTTTAAGGAGGCAAAGAAATATGTTCAGGCATGTGATAGCTGTCAAAGAATGGGTCAACCTAATCATAGAGATGAAATGCCATTAAATCCCCAGGTAATACTTGAACCATTTGAAAGATGGGCCTTAGATTTTATAGGACCCATTAATCCTCCATCTAATCAAAGAGTTTATATACTAGTCTGCACAGATTATATGACTAAATGGGTGGAGGCCAAAGCACTCCTTAGAGCTAATGAAGAAGCTCTCCTAGCTTTCTTATTTGAAGAAATCTTTGTTAGATTTGGAGTCCCTAGAGAGTTAGTTACAGATGGAGGACCTCCTTTCACTTCTCATGGTTTCAAAGCCACCCTTCAGAAATATCACATTCATCATAGAATGACTACACCATACCACCCCCAAGCCAATGGGTAGGTGGAAAGTACAAACAAAGTAATAGAAGCCATTCTAACCAAAACAATGAAGGATATCCAGAAGGATTGGTCTCAAAGGCTCCTTGAAGCATTATGGGCTTATAGAAATACCTGGAGAAATACTACAGGATTTTCTCCCTATGAATTGGTTTATGGTAAAAGTGTTGTTTTTCCTATGGAATTTGAAATTAAAACCTTAAGGACTTCCTTAGCTGTTAAACTTGATTTGACTGATGCACAGACAGCTAGGTTGCAGCAGCTTCATGAACTGGATGAAAAAATATTAGATGCCATTCATCAGACAACTATGATCCAATAACAAAGAACAAAGTAGCATGATAAAATCATCAAGCATAAGCAGTTCCAAAAAGGTAATTGGGCTTTATTGTATGATTCTCGGTTTGAAAACTTTCAAGGGAAGCTACGTACAAGATGGTTGGGACCCTACGAAGTAGATGCTATTTTTCCCAATGGAACAGTAAGGCTCTTAACAATTGATGACTCTAAAACACCACTATTAGTAAAAGTTCATCGGCTTCATCTGTACCAGCACCCTATTTCCAAAGAATATTTTAAGGCCACTTGCATGGAAGATGCACATTATCTCTTTTTAGGGGAGTCTTCTGCTCCTCACTTCATTTTATTATTTTTTGAATTGTATTTTTAGTATTAGAATTAGATTTCTTAAAATAATAATCCCTGTCAAGGGATGGAATGTTACAGTTGATTATTTTGCAGTTTCTTGATTAAGGAAAGGCTTACCAAGGAAGGACAATTTCACCACAAGAAGATCCAAGCTTCATTTTGAGAAGCATTGCTTCCCTCACTTCAAATCATTTCTCCATCTTCCAGTAACATTTCACCATCCATTCCCTTCATTCCTTTTTCCCTTTTCATATCATTTTCCCTATTTTTCCCATTGCTGAAACACCATTCTTTAGCAAATTTCTTCCTTATTTTTCATATTGCTGAAATACCATTCCTCAGCAAATATCTTCCCCATTTTCCCACTGCTAAAACATCGCTCCTCAGCAACACTTTCCCTATTTTTCCATTGTTGAAACACCACTTTTCAGCATCATTTCACCCATTTTTCTGTTGCTGAAACAACATTTCTTTCTCCAAAAACATGACTACATTTTCTGTCATGAAATCATCTTCTTCAGTTCCTTCATTTTAACTTCTCTTATTCCTTGTGTTAATCTTGTCCGTTCACTTCCTTTTCCTATGATTAAAAATATTTCTAATATAATCTCCCTCATGTTTCAAAAAAGCTTCTAAAAGTTCTTCCATGACTATTGAGCCATTATAAACAAGCACTATATTTTTCGAAATACAAATAAAAGGTAAACATGAGGTATGTAAATTTTATATGTAAGTACAATTAAACTATGGTTTAAAGAGAAGATTTCATTTATTATGACCACAATATCCGCACACTTAAAGACATCTTTTCAGCCGTAGTTGGGGGAGAATATCGAAATTATATGCCATCATTTCACAGCATGCCAATTACCGTCATTTTTCCTACCCATTACTTTGCCTCTTCACCATTACTCCATGTTCTCATTCGCAAAGTTTACTCTATTCGAAGTCCGGTAACTTCGCTCTTTGACTCTGCATTTTACCAAATCTAGTTAATTATGGGAGGACCTACTATTCGACATGATCCCAGCTCGATAGCTCTACTTGAATTATTCCCAGATGCATATCATATTTTTCAGCAGGCAGGCTGGGTAGGATATTTTCAGAGACTTCAAGAGTTTGATCCACAACAGGTCCTTGAATTTGTACAAAATCTTCAGGAAGATCATTCTATTGTCCAGGGAGTTCGAATTCTGGTTTCAGAGGGCGACATAGCACAGGTTTTAGGTCTGTCGGTCATTGGTACTCGATGGTTTAGTCAAAATCACATCATTCTGAATGCACAACATGATTTTCTTTTGCCAGGAGAACACGTCGAGCTTAAAGGTCGGGGTGTTGGACTTCACTCATTGCCGCCTCCTTGGCCGAAAGTTGCTGAATTCGTCAAACATTACCTTACATGTGAAGGCCGCTACCAGGTAGTCTACCAGCATGATTTTGTCTTAATGAGTCATTTACGACACAGTAGACTAGTGAAAATTCCTTACTATTTACTTGGATGCATTAGAAATATGTCATATTATTGTAGACGGGTAAAATTCCCACTCCTTTCCCTTACTTATCACCGCCTTGTTCAGCTACTGATTCAGAGGGGTTGTTCTCAACAAAACCCTCCTCTAAACAACCCACCCCTAGAACCTGAGCAAGCTGCTGAAATCCCTCAAGAAGCTGCTGAAAATCCTCAAGAAATTCCTGAAATTTCCCACGAGCAGCAACCAGAGAATATCCCTGACCCTCCACTAGTTCCATCCATGGAACCAACTAATCCAATTAACCTTTCTTCAAGTCCATCCCACCACTTAGCAGAATCATCTGATCCTACTGTCCACATTCCCAGTGATGACTCTCAGGCCGATACACCACCATATTCCTCCATTCGTAAAAGGAAAAGGTGAATCACAACTGCCTCCCTATCAAAAAGACAAACAAGGGCCGCAACTAAAGCAGATACCTTCTCTAATAGCCCTTCTCCTAGGTAAAAACCCTCTCATAAAAGGAAAAAGCAAACTACTACTTTTCCTGCCTTCTTACCTAGGAGACGAACAAGGACGTCTACGGAAGTAGCAACCATTCCTATTACCCCTGATTCCGCAACCATTTTGTTAAAACTCCACACATCACCACCTTTCCAAACCCTGGAATTATTACCTGTCTCACCCTGTGGCACTGAAACACAAGAAACAGATGCCCGGGGTAATGTGACATCATTTTCTACAGAACAAGTAGTTGTCACACAAGAACCAGCTACTCAGTCAGTAGCTGTCCCACAAGAACCAACTACTCAGTATGCAGCTGAAACACAAGAACCAGCTGCCAATGTAGAAGAACTAGACATCCAAGATGCTAATTATTCAGTAGCTACCACAAAGGAACTAGCTCTAGCTGTCACACAAGAACTAGCTACAGCTGAAACACAACAATCAATTCCGGAGAATGCAACTGATACACAAGGCCCAGTCACCATGGCTTCCCTTTTACAAGAAAATGAGTTTTTAAAATCAAAATTAGAAGCTTATAAGAGAGAATTGGTAATGGCAAGGGAAGCCTATGACAAGGAGCTCAATTTTTATACCCTGGCCTATACAACATCCATGGTAGACAAACACACATAAAATGATCCATATAAATAATATATGTGCAACCAATGTGAAAACATCTATCAGCAAGCAAGATATAATATAGTTCAAGTTCCAATTCCAGGAGCATCTACATCTTCTACAGTCAAAGAGGAATGCCCTACTGTTACACAAGAACCAGTAGAGCCTTCAAAAATTTCAGAAAAAGAAGTTGATGTACATGTATCCTGCCCTACTGTAACTGATTCTGCTACTCAGACTATACCTCAGCCTACCACTTGCAATGCTGGAACACAAACTGAACCATGGAATGAGCAGCAAATAATGGATAAATGGAGGAAATAATATGCCATTTCGCAAGATAAAACCTTGCAGCATCACAAATTGGTTTAGCAGAATCATATATATTCTAACTGGGAGATCTTGGAGCAAACACTCCAGCAATCTAGAGTTTACAAGAGGGAGAATAAAGAGTTAAAAGGAAAACTGCTCCTAATGTTTCAACTGGTACAAAAATTATTGGCTACTAGGAAACCATCTCTAAATTACTATTTATTTCTCTCAGAACGCCTTGTTTATTTTCAGTTGAAAGCAGTCAGAGATGGAAGACCCCATGAGGTGCTTAAATCCGAACAGTTTGTGAAAACATTTACAGAAGCCTCCACCAGTGATCAACACTTATTATGTGAGTTGTACCTTCACAATGAAGCCATCCCTGAAAAAAAAAGGGTTAATCTCAACCCTCTTGTCGGTGACAATCAAATCAGGGCATTTGCCTCCTTCCTTGCTAATCAGATTACATGCCAGACTGCTTTTCTTGCAACCAGGCATAATGAAGACAATCGTCTTCTCTGGATAAGGCCAGAACCAGAGAACCCTACCATTTTTGTGGTAGAGTATCATCAATTTTTACAGAAGCCAGGGATGACTGAACATATACAACGATTATAGGCTTCAGTACTTCAGGACTGCCAATACTTAATCAGGGACAAAGAAACTGTTGCTTTAAGAGCAAAAAATATGTTTTGGCAATAATATTCTAAGAAAAAGAAGGAGTATAACCCTTCAGTCCTCTTAACCTTGAAACTGCAATCTCCAGAGTACCAGATTACATCAAGTGTGTTCAGCAATGTGTTGAAAAATGGATAGGGTACCATTTTCATTTTCCTATTTTGTGGGTGCCAACAGAGGTATATCATGATCATCATAGGTTGGCTAGGAAAGATGAAGTAGCAGCTTGGAAAAATTTGAAGAATGTGCAAGGATTCAGAGCCTCAACAGATAGCACCTTCCATAGCTACTGCCTAAGTAATTTGCATGCCAAAAGCCAGTATCTGGACTCAGACTCAGACTAAAGTTGCCTGAGGACATGAAACCCTTTTAGTTGGGGGGGGGGGATGTTAGGACCCCATAATGTACCATTTTGACCACACATTTTGCTATATTTATACTCTTTTCTAGTCCATATTTAAAGCTTATACTATTACTTTCATCCATTCTTCCAAAGGTATATAATATTCTTCTCTTTACTATATGTTTAATTTGTTTTACATATAATTTTAAATTACTTTCATATTTAATAATTAATCGAAGATATGTAGTTTCTGAGATAGTTTGAAGACTGCAGATAATATATCATGGCTATCTGAAGACCGTTGTTGAAACAATCAACATGGTACACAAATCTCGTTGCTGAAACAACCCGTGATTAGCGATTTTGAAGCAGTATTTCAAGCATGACGGCAAAAAAAAATACAAGTAAGAAAGCTGTTACACGGGCCACTTTGAAGCCAGTACCATCGTTACAGCATTTTGCTATGGAAGAACAGAAAGGTCCTATTTCAGTATAGAAGATCGGATTGGGCTAAAAACAGGATTTCTATAATGTAATCAATTGTAATAGATGTCTCCTCTTTAAGAAGAGGAGACATCAGCATTAGAGGAACAATTAGAGACTACGAGAGGTTTATTCTGAACGGAGAAGGAACATGAATCCTTTGTAATATGTTGCTTTTGATAGATGAATAAAAGTTTGTTCTGAGAATTTCATTTTAATTCCTTCTTCTGGGGAATCTTTTGAGAAGGAAAGGGCCCACCTTCTTCACAAGATTCACCCATTTATTTCCGTAGTTTGTTAACTGTTCTTTTTCATTCATGCCTTATTAAACTCTATTTGCTAAAATCATTTATGCAGTATTGGAATTCTGTGATTTATTGCTGAAACTCTGTTTCCATTAATTGTTGCATTGTTTTCATACAATTCATTCCTGGGTAATAGTGGATTATTTCAATTGTTGATTTTGTTCACAGAATGAGTTTGTGAAAGTGTGGTAATCAGAAATAGGTGCTAAAGATTCCTACTTGGGGAATAGGGTCCTGTTCTCTGTTATAGCATAATTGGTCTTTCCTTTTGCATATTGGTTTCTTTTTCTAGATTGTTGTCTTTTTAATGTAATCCATGATTCTTTTGATGATTGTATGCAATAGAAAAATTATCTTTGTTGTAACTCAAGTAGAATTCAGTTTGTTGAGGCAAGGTGTGACTAGTGTAATTTTTACTACAAAATTTCACTGCTTTTGAGATTGAGAATATACAGTGTGTGATTGCCTTTGAAATAAATAGACTTCCCTGGGTTGAAAATTTATGTAGAACTTGAATTTTTTAATTCAATAAACAATTAAAGTGACAAACACAAAGTAACAAAAAAATCCTTCAAAGATTTATCAAATCAGCGAGCTTGTTTTGCAGTCAAACGGGGGTGAATCTTTAAAAATTATTATCACAGGAAGTAGATATGAGGTGATAGGTTTCCTGCCTGAAACCAGGCAGGAACCTGTCACTTGAATGTTCCAACAAGATTTCTCAGGGGTGCATAAAGGTTGTTTTCAAACAAGAGGATAAAAGAAAATAACTAAATAAACCATGAAAGAGGCCTGTGTATGCTATGTAATGAAGTTTAAGAGAATCACATGCTTTACAGTCTTATGTACAAATGTCAGATTGAAATTCTCAATTAGCCAAGAGGATGTGATTTTCCCTGATTTACTGTCAGGGAGGAAGATGGAAGAAAATAGATCGTGAATCAAGGCTCTGTGTACCATCAAATGGAGATGAGGATAATTCAATGCTTTACTACCTTATGTACAAATTCCATATTAAAATTCTCAATTAGAAAACAGGATGAGATGTTATCTGTTTTATTGTACAGTCAAGGCAAAGATGGAATAAAATAGACTGGGTTTCTGTGTGTTATCTAATGAAGTTGAGGAGAATCACATGCTTTATAGCCTAATCCATGAATGTTGATTGAAACTATGAATTAGATAAGAAGATGATTTTTATAACCTGTACTTTCAAGCACGAAATGGAAGGAAATAGAGGGTAGGGCTGCAACAAATCAGAGATACCA
This sequence comes from Pinus albicaulis, assembly GCA_034641835.2. Taxonomy (NCBI): domain Eukaryota; kingdom Viridiplantae; phylum Streptophyta; class Pinopsida; order Pinales; family Pinaceae; genus Pinus; species Pinus albicaulis. The sequence goes on from JAXQQM020077596.1 coordinate 91,702, forward strand.
CTTCTTTATTGTTGCCTTCACATTGGTATAAATATCAACATATGTTGGAAATTATATGCTATGGCAAAAAAACCCAGATAACACAGAATATAAATGAAGAACTTTAAAATTGTCTTATGAAAAATTGATCTAGAACTAGTGCAGATTCAATTTCTAGCCTATATACTTCAGCAACATCTAGCTTCATTTCAAATCTGGATATTGATATGCAAGACCTACCTCTACATTCCATGTGCATTTTCAAATCTAGTTTTAGATGGACATAGTGAAAATGTAATGTTAAGGTTATGTACCTGGAGTGTCAATTTCTGGAATAACATGGACGCCATGGTTTCACCCAAATTTGACAATTCACTTGATATACTTATTAGAATATCGCATTTCTGGTGAGTAAGATCCATTAATAGCAAGAGAGGGCTCTGAATTTAATTTGAAGAGGAAGGACTGTGAATCGGTTAGGTGCCAGTGGAATACATTAAGCTTGTTATAGCTCATGGCCCTTATGGTCCGCAGAATGTCCCTGAGGGGATAGAAGTTCCTAGCTGTGTCCAGGACAAGAATCTGATGAGGGTATAGAGGATAGTCAATGATATTCACCTAGCATTGGAAGACAAGAGGGAAAATAGAAGTGGCATTGTACTAGTGGACGAGCTGCGAGAATGTCTCCAAGCCTCGAATGGCTCCCCATGGCGTCTCAGCCGAAAGATTGGAGACTCAGCCCGTTGGAACGGTCAAGGTGTATGATTCATCCATGCCATGCTGAAGATCCTCTTTCCGGTCCCTCACGAAAACATCCAATTCCTCCAAAGAATAAATGGTAGAAGAAATGATTGTGTTATATGAGGTCAAGGGGAGAATTGGGAACCAATGCTCTGAGCATATTATGCGATTGTAGCGAGAAATGGAGCTTTGGAGGTATCTATGATTTTCATAAACGATTTTGAAATTCAAAGAGAGGGGAATCAAAACTACATCTCCCCAAACAGTGGAAATTGGTTTTGGCCATGGGTACTGTTCCTCTTGGCTAACCACCGCTACTGCTAAAGAATGAAAATGGGAGAGGAAAAACACCCACAAGAAGATGATTCATATCCATATGCTGCTGCCCACTATCTTCATTTTCGTCTCCTGCTCCTGCTTATGATATATATACAGAGCCACCCAAAAAACCAAAAATATTGAGATCAATGGGAATCTGTGTTTATTATCAAAACATAAATTGGATTATAAATTCGTCTGTGCAGCTGTGGGGCTACCATCAAAATTGGGGGATAGAGATAAAAAATGGAATAAGTTATTGAAAATCGTATACAAGGAAGGAAGGTATTGCAGTGGTTGTTACAGGTATGAAGCAGGGGCAGCACTCAATTAGGGAATTTTCAAGTTTAGTATTTCTTCTTCCTCACTAACTCCCTTGAAGAGTTTGATCACACTTTGAGAAACCTGGAGATATCAGTCTTTGATCCGAATTGGTTTTAAAGATATAGAATGTTAGGGCACAAGGTTTTCTCTAGACTGTAGTAAAATTTCTAGGAGCAAGGAATAATGCATTTCCATAAATTCATAGGAAGATTCCATATTTCATCCTAACCCTTAATACTATGGCAGAGAACTGATATTACTCGCATGCTGGTGGAGCTCCATTCTTATTTATATATATACCTGAAATCCTCATCAACAGTAATGCAAAATAAAAATCAAAGAACATCGTATGAACAATAGTTAATAAAATTTACTACTCGAAAGAGCTGGCAATATCATGTAGGAAGAAAGACTTTCCTTGATTGCAGACTAAAATGAAAAGTGGCAATATCATTTAAACGAGCCCAGTTCATCTGCGGCACTAAAAACCCTTTAACCCTGAAGTATTATAAACTATCGCTGGAAGGCATTACTGTTACACAACAATTTGTCACCGTCTCTCCCATTCCCCATCCCGCACATTGGAGGGCTCATTCCATGACCTATGAACAGAGACAAAATTTGAAAATACTTTCATTGCATCCCTCTGAAGATGAGATTTCATTTCCCTGAAGACATCTCCCTGCAAAAAACCCTAAAAATAACTCTTTTTCCATTGGCGCGGTTCCACAGTTCAACCCTCGCGCCAAGGGGGAAAATCCTCCAAAGAGGGCGCGCCAATTGGCGTTCTGTCATAGAGCCACACCCGCGCCAACCATATTAAGAGGTGTTTTTTAAAAATAAATGGCAGAAGTTTCGTCCTAACAAATTCCTGGACTGATATCTATCTTGAGTTGGGAGGTTTGGCTACGGATTTCCATAGAGAGGAAGTGGTTTGCCACCTCTCATGGAAGCTTCCTTGAGGATAGGGTCAATCCCATGATTATAGGGATCCCAAATCCCCTTCCTCCATCTATAAAAGCTTGCCCATCTCCATTGCAAGCTAGTCTTCAAGTTCCCAAATTTCCAAGAGCCTTATGCTGCAAGAGCATCCATAATTCCCTTAAGGCCAATTTCAAGCAAGGGAACTATCGTCAAGATCCGAAGAGAGAGGTTTGTCCCATCCTTGACAGGCTTTTCGAGACGTGTTCTGCTGGCGACCCGACGAAGGAAAGTTCAGTGTCAGAACTATGGTTGTAATTTTCCTTTGATTGATTATTAATGAACGACTATTGGTTATGGTTCCACTCTTGTTGTTATTTATGATGATGAGTTATGTCCTTTATGACTGACATATAGTTGCATCTAATGGATTTTACGCTTATGTTTGTTTTGTTTCTCGCATGTTCAGGTGTCCTACCGCGGAGATCATGGGGATCGTGATCTACCAGAGCTAAGGAATGGGAGCGCCACCTCTTCTACAAGAAATAGCGTTGGATTCCAGGTAAGCCTTCATCGTTGGTCGGTTTATTGCAATTAGGAACTTGTACTATAGTGTGAACGATTGTTGCTAGACCCGGTCTGGGCTAGTAGAGATCGCCTCTGTCCGCAGAGGGGATTTACCTCCACAAAAAATTGGTGACTCCATGTATTACCCGCGCCAATCTTGATATGGCGCTAGTTTCAGCCTGACAGTCGCGCCAGTGCTGGGGACTGCTGGGGTTTGCTCTGTTTTGACCTTTATGAGCTTGATCTGTGTATTTAGCTTTGCCTCACTTTGAGCCTAGATTACATGGTTCATTTGAGTCTTGGAGATTCTGCTAGAAGTGGTGAGTCTGGTCTTGGTTGGGAGAAATTCTTTGTTTTTTCATTTTCAGGCGTTGGCGCTTGTTGTCAGTTAGCAACCCGCGCCAATTGGCCATTGGCGCTAGTTGTCAATGTGAAAGTTGTGCCAGTTGGCTCTAGTTGTCAATGTACAAGTCGAGCCAATTTCAGGGTGTGTGAAAATTGAGATTTTTTCCCTAAATCCTTCACCAGTGTGTCTTTCCCTTCCGGTCTTTTCCTTGTATGAGCATAAATTACATTGCTCATTGTTTGGGATGTCTTCTTGCTATGATTGCTTGATGTAAAAGGGAATGAATGCCTTGTTTTGATCTCATGCTTTGGAAGTCCTCTTTGTGTTTGACCTCATATGTCTTGTCGCCTTTTGAGGGATTTCGTGACAAAGTGTTTGAAACAACGATTGCATTCTTAGTGTTTGTTTACATCTCTTTTGCATTCATCCTTCATTAAGAAGATTTGTGTTTATTTAGTTTTTGTCTCAAAGTGTTCTTTTTGTTAAAATGCATTAGATCACATTGCATTGAAAAGTATTTTGAGATTTATCATTGAACTTAGATCACATTGTTTAATGATTGAAAACTAGAAATCGCTTTGAGTGCATTCTCTTTCATTAAAAGCATGCATTAAGTAGATTCTCATTTCATCGAAAAATGCATTGAGTGCATTCTTATAATTTGAAAAGAAAAAGGAAATTGTGCATAGATTACAATTGCATAGTTTTCAAAAAAGAGTATTTTGCATAGATTATATTGCATTATTCGCATCGTTGAATGTTTGAATACTTTTGGATAGTGAAAGTCATCTAGTTTGGAAAAATTTCGTTTACAGTGTTGTTGTTTGTTGCATCATTGTTTGAAAATATTCTCTTAACTAGATAACATTCATCGAATTGAAAATTTTTCTTTTCTCATATGGATGCATATAGGATATTGTCATATGACATGCGGTAGGGCCTTGAAATCGAAACGTAATTGAAGATAAACATTAAAATTTACTCAATTTACACTAAGGCAGCGTTGAAATCTAACGAAACAGATTTAGAGGTCTAGGCTAGAGACGTGTTCCGGCGTCTTAAAACCTAGTAGTTGTCATTCGCCTCTTGGCTTTAGACAGCACTAGTATGGACTTGTTCTCCCCATACCGTCGTGTATATAAAGGGAGACCCCACTAGGTTTCAATCCTTTATCCATAGGAAGCCGAGTCTGCCGCCCTATACCCGTGATACACCAGACACAACATTCAGGGAGATTTCCTGCACGTACATTAAGTCCTTGGTTGATTTCTCTTTCATTTTGAAACCAAGGTGTATATTGCAGTTCATGGTTATTTGGTACACCCTTTGTCTAGTTTTCCTGAGTAGTCATTTGATCTTTTCTGACTCTTTAAATTTGAAAGGATCACCAAGCGCTTGTCCTTTCATGCTTGTGTCAAATATGAAAGAGATATAGTCACCTTTTCAACCGTTTCTCAACTCTTAAAACATGAAACAGTGAATTTTCTAAAGTTTCAATGTGGTAAAAAATAAATCACCCACGATCACATGCCCTTTTAGATTTTTCTTGTTGGTCGTCTGATTGTGTGCCTTGGTTTTTAGCCCATGTGCGGCTTTTGAGTTGTTGATGGCAACTTTTTCGGAGTTCACCAACCAAGGAATCCCCTCCGATGGCAATCCTGGTCCTTTTCCTCCTTTTGGAAATGTTGGCACTCCTTATATGGCAACATTGTCCCTTCCTGGGTTAACTGTTGGGTTGCCTTTTTGGTTGTTTTCAACCTCTGTAGTCCCGAATGTCTCGACTATTGTTCAATGAGTTCCTCCACCTGAACAACATCATGTCGATTCCAAGGTGGACCTCTCCCCTTCTTCGCCTGTTTCTGCATCCTCCTCTTCTACTTCGCCTGGCAAAAGTCTAGATTTGAGTAACCAGGTGGCTAAGAAGAAGAAGAAGAAGACAAAGAAGAAGAAGTCTGATAAAGGAGAGGCTAACTCTGTGGCTATTGCGCCTAAGAAGTCTCCTCTTGATAAACCTTCCAACCCTCCGTGAAAAGTCAAGTTCCCTTGCATGTTGTGCACAGGAGATCATCTTCTTCGAGATTTCCCTGGAATTCCCAAGGTACTCGAAGTATGGTCCAACGTTCATCCACCGTTGCCTTTGGCTTCCGTGAGTCAGGTTGGGGGCACGTCTTCAGCTAGTGTTGGTAAAACTCCTAAGAAGCAGGGTAAGATTACCAATCCCTGTAAGTTGTGTGAACGGCACCATTCCATTCACCTTTGTCCATATATGGATGAAGCCAAAAGAGTCTTGGACAACTCAGTTGTTTCTATACCATGCCTTCCAGCTGGTTATAATCAGCTTTCTTTGATTCCTCCACTAGTTGATTCGACGATTGGTCAAGAGTCATCCTTGGTCGATCCCACTCCCTCGAAAATTCAAATTCAGGAATCCGTCCCTGACCAACCATTGGTCGTGGGATCGGTTGAACTGGCCCCGTCTGCGGTGCACCAGGTCTTTTCCATTGAGAGTGGATCTCACACCCCTCATGTTCTTCTTTTTTCTTTAGATTCCTCAGACTTGGAGAAAGATTCTCCTGTCCCCGTACTTCAAGAAGAAGCTCCTTCACCTCCCGTGATGGAGGCCCCGGAGGATACCCCTCCCACCTTCGAGATGGAGGTCATGGAGGATGCTCCTTATTCTTCCATAACATTAGGGGAAGACCTTCGCAGTTCGATGGTAGCCCCTCTGAGTAGTTTGGTCGCTTCCTTTGATTGGAATCAATTCGCAGGATATCCCCTTCCGTCTTATGTGCCTTTCGAGATCACAGTACAGGCTTTTGGTCTGGTCGTACCCAGAACCATTATAGATGAAGGCACGTCTGTTAGTGTTCTATCCTCAACTACCTGGCAAGCTTTCAGATCACCACCACTTGCGCCTGTTACGCAGAATCTGTTGGCATTTAACAGAAGAACGAGTCAACCGTTAGGGATCCTTCCAAGGTTACCTGTTACTTTGGGAGGTAAAACCATCCATATGGACGTGATGGTTGTTCCAGGCCCCTTGGATTTCAATATTCTCTTGGGGCACGATTATACCTATGCCATGGGAGTGCTTGTCTCGTCCCTTTTTTGTGTGGTCTGTTTTCCACATGAAGGACGGATCATGACCATCGATCAAATTTCGTTCTTTGGTCCTGAAGTGCCAGCTGGCTCACCATCACCCCTTCCTAGTTTTTATCCACCCGTTCTATCTGCCCCACCGCAGGTCAACTATGTGGCTACATACCCCGTGCCTGTACTTAGCAACAGTGTCGTTGTGCATCAGGTGCTGGGGGCATTGGGTCTTGACTTCCAGGATGTTTTCCTTCCATTAGGAGTGGAAATATTGGAAGTGATGACTTCTTGTTCATTATAATCAGGTTGTTGGAGCATGGTTCCTTGTCTTGTGTCAAGCTCCCTAAAAAATGAAACTAGGTTGTCATAGCACAGTTCGTTTCCTTGTGTCAAGCTCCCTAAAAAATGAAACTAGGTTGTCGGAGCATAGTTTGTTTCCTTGTGTCAAGCTCCTTAAAAAATGGAACAAGCTGGTTGGAGCACAGTTCGTTTTCTTGTGTCAAGCTCCTTAAAAAATGAAACAAGCTGCGAAGCAGAGTTCCTTGTCTTGTGTCAAGCTCCTTAAACCATGAAACAAGGTGTCATGAGGATAGTTATTTTAATGTGTCAACCTCGTTAAAATAATGAAACACGTTCTTGTTCAATTCGAGTCTTTGTTTAGATCTCGTAAAATACCAGTCGAGTATTTCTTAGATCTTGTAACTTGAACCTTCACTCCATATGCCTTTCATATGGATTGAATCTTGGGGGGCATGTACCTCGAATTGAGTCACCATGCTGGGGGCATGCTCACTTTGTCAAGCATAGTTTTTTTTCGTTTCAAGCTTGTGTAAAAATGAAACCGGTTTCAAGCATATTTTATCTTTGTTTCAAGCTTGTGTAAAAATGAAACCAACTTCAAGCAGAGTTTCCTGATTTCAAGCTTTTGTAAAAAATAAACCTTTCCCTTTACCTCTTGTGATTACCATTTTATTAGCCTGTTTCTACCAGATGAGCCTTGGTTTTCTCACTCCATCGTCACTATCTGCTTGGCCGATCATATGACTTCACTTGGTTGTTTTACCCATTCCTGAGGAACCGCTGTGATGAGTGGTATTGTTAGCCAACCTCTCAAACTTTATTTGTTCAAAGCAGTTCCACCATTATCGGAACCAGTTGCTACCCTTTATACCACTCGTTCCTCCAGGAGGAGTCAACTTTCAGCTCTTTTCTGACTCTCTAAACATGAAAATATTGCGGAGTCCCTTGTCATTTCGATCTCATTAAAGTGGCCGCGAAATGACATCTACCCAGTATACGTTTACCCCTTTTTTGGGCTGGGATAGATTATTTACGAAAAAGGAACACCCTAGCCTATCGCAACTAGGAGGTTTTCTCAGGTATCATTTTCTACCTTTTCGAATCTGAGGAACTATTTACGAAAAGGGACCTATGGAGTTCACTTTTCCACTATCTTTTCAAACTCTCTAAACATGAAAAGACGCCGAGTTCTCCCTTTGTCAGACTCATTAAACCCTGATGACATTGGATTCAGTCGTAATGAAGATGTCCGAGTTTCTCCTTCCTAGGGCTCGTTAAATGTACTAGGATGGGTTCGTCCGAAGGATGGACTTATATGACAAGCATATGGTATCCTCTTCAAGCTTGTGTAAAAATAAAGAGGTACTCACCGAAATGGTGGGGAAAATTGGAACCAGGATCATTGTCATGTCGGTAGTATGTCGCTCTTGAACATGGCACGTGTCTGCATTCATGTCGGGTTGGGGAAATCTCATCTCATTTTTCACTTGCCTCCGTGGGTTTAGGTAATCCCTTTTGACCTCTCATCTGCTCTTTGCCTCGTCACTATGACCTCTAATCTTATGATGTCAAATACTGCCAAGTCCACTGTCGTGACATTCATATGTTCAAGAGAAGTTGACCTCTGCAAATATCAACCTCCCTCTGATTCTCATCTGATCATGATTAACCAAAACATTATGTTCCTCTGTCTCACGTCGATGATGTGGAAAACATTATGGCCAACCTTCGATCAAGGTCACTTCCTGTCGACTTCAACTCATTATCCAGGAAGCTGATCTAGAGATTCCCTTATGGTACCTTGGAGCCTGCATGTCTCAATGGCAGGTTCGTTGCATTCGACGTGAGGTTTTCATCATTGGCCTCCGATCGAGTGATTCTACGGGTGTTCGATGCCAGCTCATTGATTCACATGCCGTAGATTGTACCTATAGTACCTTGAGGACCATTGTCATTATTGGTGGTACCTCTCGCGTCTGTTAACATCTTTCATCATTGGCTGGTAATCAGGCGATGTTCTTGCATGTTCGACTTCAGCTCACATATTTGCATGCTTGAACTTGTACTTTGTTCGGGTCGAGATGGAGCGCAAGACCCTGGATTGTGTCTGTTGTAATCCAGGCTGCGATTTTGTGGACTATTATTACATGAATCACTGATTGGCGTTGTAGCCATACCTCGAAAGGGTGTTCATTTATCGATCCTCTCTGGATGGATGCGTCCATGCCTTGGATCCCGATTATTGTATACTCTATTATGGATGGTTGCGCCCATACCACGCATATATATCATGTATCCGAGACATCAGTTGTACTTCACTCCGCAGGTTTTCCGATGGCAGTGTTTTCAGTCGGCATGTTCTCGTAAAGCATTTCACCCCTCTCTCTCTCTCGGGCCTCATGCTTTAGGGGGCATCTGTTACACAGCAATTTGTCACCGTCCCTGCAATCCCCATCCCGCACATTGAAGGGTTCATTCCATGACCTATGAGCAGAGACAAGATTTGAAAATACTTTCATTGCATCCCTCTAAAGATGAGCTTTAATTGCCCTGAAGACATCTCCCTGCAAAAAACCCTAAAATAGCTCTTTTTCCATTGGCGAGGTTCCACATTTCAGCCCTCACGCCAAGGGGAAAATCCTCCAAAGAGGCCACGCCAATTGGCGCTCTGTCATAGATCCGCACCCGCGCCAACCATATTAAGAGGTGTTTTTAAAAAGAAATGGCAGTAGTTTCTGGCCCCAACAAATTCCTGGACTGCCATCTATCTTGAGTTGGGAGGTTTGGCTACGGATTTCCATAGAGAGGAAGTGGTTTTCCACCTCTCATGGAAGCTTCCTTGATGATAGGGCCAATCCCATGATTATAGGGATCCCAACTCCCCTTCCTCCATCTATAAAAGCTTGCCCATCTCCATTGCAAGCTAGTCTTCAAGTTCCCAAATTTCTAAGAGCCTTATGCTGCAAGAGCATCCATAATTCCCTTAAGGCCAATTTCAAGCAAGGGGACTATCGTTAAGATCCGAAGAGAGAGGTTTGTCCCATCCTTGACAGGCTTTTCGAGACGTGTTCTGTTGGCGACCCGCCGAAGGAAAGTTCAGCGTCAGAACTATGGTTGTAATTTTCCTTTGATTGATTATTAATGAACGACTATTGGTTATGGTTCCACTCTTGTTGTTATTTATGATGATGAGTTATGTCCTTTCTGACTGACATATAGTTGCATCTACTAGATTTTATGCTTTTGTTTGTTTTGTTTCTCGCATGTGCAGGTGTCCTACCGCGGAGATCGTGGGGATCGTGATCTACCAGAGCTAAGGAATGGGAGCGCCACCTCTTCTACAAGAAATAGTGTTGGATTCAAGGTAAGCCTTCATCGTTGGTCGGTTTACTTGCAATTAGGAACCTGCACTATAGCATGAACGATTGTTGCTAGACCTGGTCTGGGCTAGTAGGGATCGCCTCTATCCGTAGAGGGGATCTACCTCCACAACAATTACGCACAGAATCAGAAGCTCTATAGTAATTTTATGAGTACCTGTTTCCAGGGAATGCCATTGTGCATCTTAGGAAAGTTGACTTCATCTGTATCCTTTCAACTTGCTTGTGGCTGCCCAATGTTTGGAAATTCCCCAAGCCCTGCAAAGAGTATGTAACCACCTGGAGTTACCCATCTAATCAGAATAAGAAGAAAACACAGTGGCTAGAAAATAATGATCAGTAATAAGAGACATCTGAGTAGATTACCTATTCCTACCATGCTGAGTTACTGTAGGTTGTTGAAGTCGTCGTAGAAGTAATCCAATGGAAGGAGGAATTAAGATACTAGAAAAATAAAGGGGACCCTGTCTTGTAAACCCTCATCGAAAGATAGCAGAATTTAGGCAAAATGTGACATGGGATTCACGGTAATGAGTTTCAAAACTAGGGAAGGCCATGACTGAGCTGGTGAAACCAACTGCAGAAGAAACCCTCCAATACCAGCTCTAGAACCCTCGACATCCAACTCAGTGGAATAGCGCGAAATGCCGAAAGAGATGGCTAGGAAGAAACCCTTATTATCTGTTGGCCTCTCTGCACCGTAGGATCAGATGTTACAAGATCAACGGTGTCAAAGCAACCAAGTGGATGTGGTCTAAGGTTCGAAGCATGAACAGACTCTGCAGAACAAACAAACTTTTCCAAAGATTAAATGAACAAACAAACTTTTTAAATGATTAAATGAACAAACAATAAAAGAAAAAAAATGAATTAAAAATGAATTTAAAATGGTTTTCATAATAAAATTTTGAAGTTACAAATAGAAAATTAAATAATTTATAGATATTAAGATTGATAAATATTAATTTAAAAATATTAAGATTCATAAATATTTAATTAATCATCCCCAAGGGTTAAAAAGGGATCAAATGTCTCTTATCCATAAAATTGACGATTAAGATAACTCTATGCTCTATGTTAAAATGATAGGTGAAGGTGGATTTACCATACTTAAGCTTCTTAGTAGTCTCTTATGAAGTACAACATGTCATAGTGATAAGTTTTTATTCCATTAAATCATTCTAGTTGTAGAGCAGAGTCAGAGTTCTAGGAGTAGTATCAGAGGAATTCAACATTGCGAATGTGATAGAAGTGAATAATTTCGTGGAAGGGTGAAGTCTGCCCAACTTGGTCATAAAAACCAAGTGCATCCTTCATGCAGGAAAAAAATAAACATGCAAATTTCTTCATATAATGGGTTTGGGCGGGTGCCCTCAAACAAAACGACACAGTGTGCCCGACTGAACAAAGGCAAAAGCAAGAAAACGACAAACGGGTTGCATGAACATGCACAAGGAACTCGTGCGGTCAAAACTTAGCAAATTTGATATGGCTGCCCTCAGACAAAATGACCCGACCAGACCTGAACACATTTGGGTGGGCGCCCTCACACGGCGCCCGACCAAACGAAGGCACAAGGGAGAAAACGACAAACGGGCCGCACGAACATGCATAAGGCACCCATGCGGGCACAACTTAGAAAATTTGATACGGCCACCCTCAACCGAAACAACTCGACCTAAACGCGTTTGGGTGGGTGCCCTCAACTGAAACGACCCGACCTGAACGTGTTTGGGCGGGCGCCCTCAACCGAAAGGACCCGACTTGAATGGGTTTGGGCGGGTGCCCTCAAATGAAATGGAAAAAAGGCCACACGAACATGCACAAGGAACCCATGTGGTCACTGTTAGCCACCTATATTTTTCAAATTATATCAGTTGGTGGCTAAATATTCTTTGCAGCCTTCAAGAAACAAATTCAACCCTGAAAACTTGTTGGTGCTTGAAGACTGTTGGTAAGATCACAAACTACTGATTGGTTCTACATACTCTTCATCCTCCCTGCCTTTGATGTTCCATGAAAATCCTAATCAAATATTGTTGCATCTTCCTCCTTTTCCTCTCCCCTTCTTCCACTTTTCCTTCGTTTCTTCAACTCTCCTTTCATCCATAAAAACCCCATCAAACCCTTTTATATTCCTTATTCCTCCTTTAACCTCATTTCCTAAGGTTAAAAACCCACTTTTTGACCTATCGGAACCTTTCTCCTTTTGCAAAAAACAGTTAAAAACCATAGAAAAACATGTGTTTCTATGCGTTAGGTTTTAGCCCCTCAGGCTAAGCCCCTTTTCGTTTTTCCTCCATATGCCCCAACGCCGGAACCGCGTGCTAAAGCCGCCAGGCGCTTAACCCTCAGAAATAATTTATTACCCGAAAACATTGAAAACCCTTTGTAAAATGCAAAGTCGGGTTTATTTTATTTTTCCACCAAAGAAAATCATATTAAAACTCCGCCGTCAATCTGTCCCACGGATCAACGGTGCGGAGTGCACCCCTCACCTGGTGGACCCCCCCTTCGCCGCGCTATTTTCCGTTTCCACCGGTTTTGTGCCCGCACCACCTTTCGTCCGGGAGCGGTTTTATACCATCGGCCAACGATCCCACCCACTGGCCGACACGTGTTCTCCACCTCACCCCAAAAATCGCCGTGCCGTGTCTATCCCCCGCACGTTAAACCTCGTCCTATGGCCCGGCAGTGGGATTCATCCCCACCGTCGGATCTGGGCCCTCCCATCCGACGGTCCCTGATTGCCTTTCCCGCTCACCCTTTAACGAACTCGCCCGCCCGTTAAATCTTCCCTGGTGCATTCAAGAGCCGATCCCCACCGTCGATCTCCGCGGATCGACGACTCTCATTTGTTCTCCCGATTCCGTTGTACAGTCCACCTTTTTCCCCGTTGACTGTTCAATTTGCTCCCAACCGTTGATCGCGATACGATCAACGGTTCCGATCTCTCCATTTTTCCCGCACAACTTCCGATGCAGTCTATCCATATAACGCAGGATTTCCTCATTTTTCTTGTATTTTGCAGGTTTTTAAGGTTTTTTCTTCGTATTCTATGAAATCTAAAGGATGAGGGTGACGACTCCAATCCTTCCGATTTATCCAGGGAATCGATCATACGGAGAAGAACAATGATATCAACAAAGCTTCATGAGCTTTGGTTGCTGCATATCCCTGTAAAGCTCGAAGAATGCCATCGATATCAGAGCAGAGAAAGAGTATCAGGTTTTGAAGACAGAATGAACCAGAGCAGCAGTTTTATGAATAAATTGGCGGGGATTACGGCTAAGACGGTTATCAAAAGCCTAATCCCCGGCTTAGAACACGGATTAAAGCAAAACCTAAAAGTGTTCATCAGACAGATCGCCTCCACCGCCATACTTTGAGGAAAATTGATTCCTCAACCACCCCAGTGCCACCTATTGCCTCAGAACGATCAGTCAGAGGCCGAATTTATTGAACAAGATCAGATACTATGCCTCGGAACAACCAAGAAGTTATTTCTACACCAGATTTTATTCCAGAATATTTGCAGAATAGCCCTAATAGTATGCAGAGCCTCAAAGGTCAACAAAATCTCTCCTCGAGCATTAATGCGATGTAACACCTGTAGAATTTCTTCATCGAACCTCACGGGGTCAGGAAGACATTAATTCTGCATTGATTGTATTTGAGATCTTTTTATCAGATCTCACCTCCTCATCCTTCTATAAATACTCCAGAAGAAGATGAGTGAGGGGTTGGATTAGTTGGTTGTCAATGTAATTACTGAAGCGCTGTAGCTGTTTCTGAGTGGAAAACTCTTGACTGTAAATAGTGGTTTCATGGGCCCTTGGAGCTCTGCTTGTAACAGATAGATTAGGTTGTGAAGAGAGGTGAATTAAAACATTGGATTTGAATATTGTAACCGGTTTGAAGCAATCAATACAAGCTGATTTATGGGATCCTGGTCTATGCTGATGGTGATGTTATTCTCACTGTAACTTGTCATTTTATTTCCGTTTTCAATTTGTTTCATTTTCCACTATAAAGAACAGTTTAAACAGTGTTAGAATTTGTTGTATACCAGTGATCTTCTCTGGCTGAAAAATCTTTATCCCAATGTTTTCTTCTTATTGTGTTATTTAGAAATGATTTAATTCAGTCTAAGCACAGAGATGTTGGCGTTCCCTCATCTTTTCGTCACTGCTGAATGTTGTTTTTAAATGTTACTTTCATATATGTTGTGTAAGGAATGAATTGAGGAAATCAAAGGTTAGCCCTGAGTCCCTTTCTTGTTTGCTCAACTATTTGTCTGTTTCCCTTAGAATGTGTCAAAAGCTGACTAGTTTCGAAGTACTTATCAGATCTTGGGCCATTCTGTGTTATCTTGGTGATTGTCTTGGAAGTAACTGAGTAAAGGAGAACTAAGATGAGAAGAAAGGTGAGCCCTGCCCGCTAGTCTCTGCTCCAAAGGTTGCCTTCAAGTTTCCCTTTGGTTTTAATTTGTGTTCTATTAGAAGTGTATCAAAGGCTGGATAGTTTCAAAGTACTTACCAGATCCTAGTTTGCTTCTATGTCTTTCTTAAGTGCCCGGTCAAAGGCTGGCTAGTTTCAAAGTACTTACCAGATCCTGGGCTGCTCTTTGTTCTGCATCTGTCAAATTCCCTTTCTTTTTGTATCACCTCATTCCATAAATCAAACTTCAAAAAGATCCTTAGGCCTAGATGACTTGCCCCATAGATTACTCTTGAACCTGGTTGTTTCAATTAAATTCTCTTATGACTCCATAGCCCAATGGATCGAAAACTTGCCATCACCTTTCTTTAGAATCAAAGTTTATTTTGTTCACTTTCAACTTCTCACCTTTGAACCTATTTGCATATAGATCTTTCCGTCTTAGACAGCAACTATGTTCAACCATCTGAGAAAACCAAACAAAACCCTTGGCTTTCATAACTAGCCTAATATCATCACCCTAAACTTCAAAGACAATATCCATCTTTGTACATATTGGAGAGATCCCTCTCCAGATTCAGGAGGGCTAGATCCTAGAATCCCAAAGTTGGTTGAAATGATGTTAACTCTGTGATCGGACTTTACCAATATTGCTTGTTACAGAGACCTAACATTTCTGGCGACTCCACTGGGGAGACTTAAACTCAGAATCTCTGGTTCCATGACAATTGTTCTATTTTGCAGCTGAGCCACCAGGAACTAACATTTCTGGCGACTCCGCTGGGGACTCCTTACCCAGAATCTTCATACAACATCTTGAGAGTAAAAAGCAGCCTTTCCAAGCACTACCAAGAAAATGGTAATTAAGATGAAGATCAATTGAATCAGTGACAAACTAGGTCAATCCTAGGATTCTTTTAAGTTTTTATCTAACCTTGGAAAATCAGCTAGCTTAGCCATAAGGATAGACTGTCTTTGTTTCACAACCGTAGCTAAGTTTTGAGGCAAAGTTAGGACATTCTTTTAAACCACAAATATAAACAATTCAGAAAATACCAAAAACATTTCAGATTGGTAGTAAAACACTAGTTTTGATATCTTGTATACGTCTTTCATGTGTTTTACCCTATACTCTTAGACAAAGTCTGGAAAGGGCCAGGAAGCCTCTGGATGTCATCCTCTTTTAGGGGTGACATATCTGGTGAATGCCCTCCCAGTCAATCTCTGGTTAGAGTTTGTTGTGTTTCGAGATATCTCTGAAAAGAAATGTTTCATAAACACTGTGGTGGACAGTGTACTCCTTGGAAAATACTTTGAGCCTTCCACCTGGCAACTCCACCATCCTGAACAGACCGTAAGACTCCACTGGAAAGAACCCTTATCATTATAAAATCATTCAAATTCAGTTAAAGGACTGCAGGATTCGAATTGAGAAAACAGGTTAGTTAACCGTCTAAATATTGTCATATCTGGTTGAACTTTTCTTGTTTAGATTGGGTCTAATCACATAAACATTGTGGCTCCTAAAAAGATTCACACTAGAGCCCATCCTGACCCAGATCCTCCTGAAATAGTTGATAACCCAGAAAGAATTCTTAGGAAGTCTCCTAGGATACAATCTTCAACTATTTTCAGACCACCCCTAAGAGCCAATTCAGTCCCTGAAAACCTTTCAGCTCTTCATGAATCACAAATTGACTTATTAAACCCATTCAGAACTAGGTCATTTGGTGATTTAGATCAGTTAGATTCTGAGCCTACCCTTTCATCTCCCGAAACCAGCAAGACTCTTGGGAATAGAGAATCAACACCTCCTGATTTACATTTCTCACATAATCTAGGTGTCTCTCATCCGAGATCAGCTCAGAGATCTACTGCTGTTCCATCCACCTCTGTTCATCTTTCACCCACTGTTCAAACCACTCTACTTCAACCCACACCTCCTCTTGTAAATCCACCCCTACCACATATCATGGCAGCATGGTATGCTCCCTTAGTCCTTCCTGTACCATTAGTCAATCTTCCACAGGACTATCAGTCCAAAATTCCATTATATGATGCTAATAATACCATAACAGCATCTCAACACGTGGACAAGATGAATGACTACTTTGACAGAAATGAAATTGATAATGAATCTGTCAAAATCAGATTGTTTGCTCAAAGTTTGGGGGGAGAAGTGAGAAAATGGTTTAAAGGTTTAACCCCCCACAGTATTAACGATCTCCAAACCTTCCATCAAACATTCTTAAACAAATGGGAAGTAAGGAAAAATCCTCTCCAAGTCCTTGCCGATTATAACAATCTCCATAGGAATTATGTGGAAAGTGTACAAGCTTATTGTACCAGATTTAACAGTGTATATAATGCACTTTCCCCCGAACTGAAACCTCCTCAGGGATCAGCCTTAAACAAATTTCCGGAAGGGTTTGATCCAGACATGACATATTCACTCAGAGAAAGAGTCTTTGCCACCCTTGAAGATATGCAAAGAGGTGCTCTTTCTGTGGAGGTGAACCTCATGGAGAAAAGAGCAAGGATGCAAACTGAAAAGAGGGTATCTTTTAGAGAGGAATCCACCCCTTCTACTTCGAGCTCAAAGATGGAAAGAATGATGGAAGAAATGATGAAGAAAATGAGCATTCTAGAGAGAGCACAAGCAAGTCTAAATCAAAACGCTCCTCAAAACAGAAACCAAAACCCGAATCAGAATCTTAGAAGAAATCAGCCTCCAAACAGACCCAGGGAAGATGATCAGCAGGTCATTCCTCCCTTTCATCAGAACTTTTTAAGTGAGGTTGAACAAACAGACCAAATAACAGAGGAAGATGATATAAACTTGTTTGGGGTAGATGATGATGACTTTGAGGTTCATTATGATAATAAACAAGGTCTTTATACACCTTATGACGACAGAAGAAATGATGCTGAGAACAGCTATCAAAACATGGAGAATGCTGTCATAGAACCTTTAAGGGAATATGAACTCAGAAGTAAATCTAATCAACAAACCCCCAACAATAAAACCTCCGACAAACCTTCTCAAAACAACACTACAACCAAGTCTAAAACAATCAAACCAAAGGACAAAACGGTGGCGGTCGATTCTGGTAATGGTAAAGAGAAAGACACTCAAAATATCGAAAAACAGAGTGCCAACGATAGTAGTACTAGCACATCGGTTAGTACTCCTACGAAAACAACTATTTTAACTGTAGATAAACCAAATCAGCAAGCTGTTATTGCTGATAAAGTGGCAGCAAACAGGGCTGAAGTCAATACTTTGAAGAATCAAAACCTTTTCAGCCTAGAACAGGAAATCTCAAAGATTAAAATCTCTGTTCCTTTGACTGAGTTAGCTGCCCAGCATGTATATAGGTCTAAAATTTTGAAGGCTTTAAACTTAGAAGATAATGAAGATACTCTCAATCTTAATGATGACCAACCAGAGCTTATTTTTGGTCCAAAGATTGAAGGAAAATTCCAAGAAGGTCCTGTCCCACCCTTTTATGTAAGCTTAAACATTCATGACAAAATTCTGCATAATGCTATGCATGATTCAGGTGCTTCCCATAATTTAATGCCAAAAGCTGTAATGGAAAGCCTGGGTCTTGAAATTACCAGACCTTACAAAGATCTGTACTCTTTTGACTCAAGCAGAGTTAAATGCCTAGGGTTGATTAAAGATCTCTGTGTCAACTTAGCCCAAATTCCAGCCAAATGTTTAGTCATGGATGTTGTTGTGGCTGATGTCCCCCCAAAGTATGGAATGCTTTTATCACGATCTTGGGGGGCTAAGTTACAGGGGACCATGCAAATGGACATGACCTATGCAACTATCCCTGTTTTTAATCAGACTAGGAAGCTTTATAGGGAATCCCACATGCAGTACACAGTAACAAGTCAGGATCGGCCCCAAAACTCCCCTCTCTATGCTATAAACATGAGCCTTGATTCTTTTATCATATTCAATGATGAAGCACTCACAGAACAAATTATTTCAATAGAATTAATGGCTGAAACAGAGGAGGAGAACAACGTTGAAGTGCCGAAACGGTCTATTGTGTCTGAAGATCCTAGCAAACTTAACACAGACCTTGAACTGCAAGTCATCAACCCGTTGAACTTAAAACTTGACAGTCAGAAAGACAATCCTCAACCCAATGAAGCACTTGAGGAATCAAATGATACAACGTCCATTCATCAAACTGAAAATCTGCCTCTCTGGACTATGTATTTTGATGGGTCATGCGCCAAAATAAATGCTGGTGCAGGTGTCTGGATCACTAACACTGAAAACAATCATACAGAATGTATCTCATGCAAATTAAACTTTCAGTGTTCCAACAACATAGCAGAGTATGAATCCCTTCTCTTAGGCGTGCATCTTTTGAAAAAATTAGGTGCCAAGAGAATCGATGTATATGGGGATTGAGTCCAAAGTAATCTTTGTCCCTAGGAAAAGAAACATTGTAGCCCACAATTTAGCCTTTGCAGCTAGGACATGTCTAACGCCGTATGAGATCAAAGATTGTTCACCTCAGATAGAATCTAGACCAGTTGTGCCTGATAATAAAAAATATTGGCAGGTGTTTGATGGAGATAAACAAATAGAAGACTTCATGCAATTCAGAAATGAATTTGAACTGCATAGTTCAGATTCAGATTATGATACAGACTGCAGTGAAGAAAATTTTCTTGGTGAAGAAGAACCTTCTCCTAAGCTTGTCAATATTAACCTTCAGACTAGCAAACTTAGAAACGAAACAGAATTGAGTGCAGAATCAGAAATGGAGGAATTAGAAACTCTGCATTCTAAAGATGAAAGTTTTCCAAGTGGTCTAACACCTTTAGAAGAGTTGTTTGATCTTAATGATGTGGCCAAAAAACCAAAACTGGAACCTGTAGAGACTGAAGTGGAGGAGTGCAATATAGGCAGTGAGGAAAAACCAAAGATGATTAAACTGTCTAAAACCTTACCAGCTCACATTAAACTCAAATACATAGAGTTGTTCAAAGAATTTTCTGATGTTTTTGCATGGAGTTACGAAGATCTTAAGTCCTATGACACCAAAATAATACAGCACAAAATCCCTCTTAAAGAAAACCAAAAACCATTCAAACAGAAACTGTGCAGAATAAACCCTGTACAGATGCCTTTGGTCAAGAAGGAAATCATGAAGATGTATGATGTTGGTATTATTGTCCCTATTAGATATTATGAATGGGTATCTAATCTGGTGTCTGTTAGGAAGAAGACTGGAGAAATCAGGCTTTGTATAGATTTTAGAGATTTAAACAAAGCTTCATTGAAAGACAACTACCCTTTACCAAAAATGGATCATATCTTACAAAGGGTAGTAGGGTCCAAAATAATTTCTCTGCTTGATGGCTATTCGGGGTATAATCAGATCTTAGTTCACCCTGCTGATCATTTAAAGACAACTTTTACTACACCATGGGGCACTTTCATGTATGTGAAAATGCCTTTTGGTCTAATGAATGCTGGAGCAACCTTTCAGAGAGCCATGGACATAGAATTCTCGAAAGAATTGGGCTTCTTCATCATTATCTATCTCGATGATGTCACTGTGTTTTCAAAAATAGATGAAGAGAATTTAGAACATTTAAGAAAATTTTTCGAGAAATGAAGAAAGTTTGGGATATCTTTAAACCCTAAGAAAACTCTTTTTGGTATCCAAGAGGGTAAACTTCTTGGATACATTATTTCTGAGGAGGGTATAAAGATAGATCCAAAGAGGCTTGAGGCTATATTGCAAATCTCTCATCCTCGAAACATCAAAGAGTTACAGTCTTTCATTAGAAAAATTAACTTTTTGAGAAGGTTCATCCCCAACTTATCTGAGCTCCTTAGGAATATCATGAACATGTTGAAGAAGGAGCAAGGGGTAAAATGGACCTTGGAAGAAAATACATCCTTTGAACTGGTGAAACAAGCGTTAACCAAAACACCGGTACTAATAAGCCCTGATTTTTCAAAATATTTTTATATCTTTTCATTTTCATCAGAACTACCATAGCTGTTGTCCTTTTACAGAAAAATCCACAAGGACAAGAGCAACCTATTGCATTCTTTAGTAAGGCATTGAGGGATGCCCCTTTGAAGTATAACATTATGGAAAAGCAAGCTTTTGCTTTGGTCGAAGCTTTAAAATATTCCAGGGTGTACATCCTTCACTCACACATCATTGCCTTTGTCCCAAATTCAGTTTTTAAAGACATCCTAACACAGGACCCGGATGGTAAGAGAGGTAAGTGGATTGCTGTCATTCTTGAATATGATTTAGAGATAAAACCCACTAAGCTCATCAAAGGCCAAGGTCTAGCTAGATTAATGGCTGAGTCAAATTGTGAAGTTCTTGATATTAATATGATTAATGCTTTGGATAACCAAGAAGAATTCTCAACTCCCATTGTTGAAGATCATTCTATGAATTCTCCTTGGTATGCTGATATTGTTTATGTTTTGCTTAATTTAAATACACCTCTTGGTTTGACAAAAACAAAGGCAAGGTTCTTGAAGCTGAAAGCAGTAAACTATTGCATTATAGATAGATGTCTTTATTGGAAAAATGTAGGTGGTATATTGCTTAAATGTTTGCCTGAGTTTGATGCAGAGAAGGTTAAGAAGGAATTCCATGAAGGAGAGTGTGGGGGTCATTTGTACTGGAATTCAACAGCCAACAAAATTTTGAGGGCTGGTTTCTATTGGCCTACTCTTTTTCCTGATATACACAAGATGACCACTACTTGCCATAAATTCCAACTGTTTGAAGGCAAGAGAAAATTGCTACCCCTTCCTCTGCATCCAATCACTGTTGAAGCTCCTTTTCAACAGTGGGGACTTGACTTCATAGGGGAAATCCATCCACCATCTTCTGCCCAACATAGGTGGATTCTCACTGCAACAGACTACTTCACTAAGTGAATAGAAGCCATTCCTTGTAGGCAGGCCAATGATTCAGTTATCATAAAATTTATGGAGAATAACATTCTCTCCAGATTTGGCTGTCCCACCAAGATCATCACAGATAATGCAGCAGCATTTGGATCCAAGAGGATGGTTGATTTCTGTCATAGATATCAGATAACATTGGGTCATTTCACAGCCTATTACCCTCAAGGTAATGGACTTGCAGAATCCTCCAACAAAATCTTAGTGAACATAATCAAGAAACTGTTGGATGACAATAAAAAGTCTTGGCACACAAAGCTGGTCCATGCACTTTGGGCTGACAGATTAACTTTGAAGAAATCCATCGGTATGTCACCTTTCCAGCTTGTGTATGGTACTGATTCAATTTTTCCAAACAGTCTTGGTGTACCAGTGATGAAGCTCATTCAAGAGTTTCAGACTGAAGAAAATGACATGATCAGAAGAATAAATCAGACTATTCATCTTCAGCAGACCAGAGAGGAAGTGTATAACAAAGCATTACAGAAACAGGACAACATCAAAAAGATTTTTGACAGAAGAACAAAGGCCAGCAATTTCAAGATTGGGAACAAAGTTTTAAAGTGGGACTCAAGGAGGGAAGAAAAGGGCAAGCATGGAAAATTTGACAACCTATGGCTTGGCCCTTACTCTATTCATTCAGTTGCTGGTAATAATGCATTTTTCTTATAGGAACTGGATGGAACATAATTTTTTGGGGGTCCTGTCAATGGCAGGATTCTGAAGCATTACTTCTCTTGATCCATTTTATGTTTTGAAGTCTTTTTTATCTTTTGTTCCATTATGAATATTCCATCCACCATTGCACTGAAAGTTATGAAAAATAAAAAATACAAAAACAAAGAAAAAGAAGAAAAGAGGGAAGAAATGAAAACAAGAAAGGCAAAGCTCCATTCCAAAAAAGAGAAACAAATATGAAAGTGTGCAAACTCAAATGCCACTCCTCACAAACACACTTCTAGTTATTCAAACTGTTTAATCTTGACTAATTGGCTTTAAATTTTTCTGCTGATACGATATTGAATTCGATCTTCCAAACTGTTCAATCTTGGCTTATCAGTAGATAGATTAGGATAGAAATTGAAGGTTCAAACAAACTCAAAATCTGAACCAAAATTTCCGAAAGGAGATGACTCAAAACTGTTTTATTTTCTGAGTCATAAAAGAGAAAAGCTGGTTCTAATCTGCTCAAAATCTGAACCAGAAGAAAAGCAAAGACAGCTCAAAAGCAAAGCAAAAACAAAGTTGTGAAGAAAAGAGAAGGCTATGATGAGAAACTTTCAGATCTTAAGCCTTCCATTTTGTTTTTATTTTCTGCAAATAAAAATCTATGTGCAGCTTTTTTTTATGCCATAGATCATAGCAAGTCAAATAGTTTAATCCTGACTTGATTGTTTTTAAATTTCTGTTGTAGAATTTAGAGAATGGAAGTCTGTTGGACAGTTTAATCCCAAAAGACAGTAGATTAGGTAGAGAAAAATCTGAGCTCAATTGTTTAATCTGAGGTCAAGGAGAAATAAGGAGTAGAATTATATTAGTTTTTATGCTTTCAAAAGAATAAAATGTTGTGAAAAGAGTTTGCAAATCCAAGTGCACTCTGATGAAGAAAAAATGTTAGATCAGTAGGATTGGGTAGGTAGAAAGTTGTATTGATAAAGTCCATTATTCTTTCATAACTGATATTATATTTCAGAAGCCAAGCAGGATCATCCAGAAAAAGAAGAGCAATCCAATAGATAAGGCACAAGTCAGCCTCCCAGAGAAATCAAGTCTGAATTCTTGATGCCTTCAAGAAGGCACCATCCCCAAGTGGAGCCACTGTTAGCCACCTGTAAAATTTGATTATACCAAAGGTGGCTAAATTTTTTTTGAGCCTTCAAGGAACAATTTTTTCTATCAAAAACTGTTGGCTCTTGAAGACTCTTAAAGGCCTCATGCCTCTGTCCAGTTTCCCACACTGTTGTTTTGCATCCTAAAAGCCTCTAAAATCCTACAAAAATCCAAAGCCAAATACTGCTGCAAACATCCCTTTCCCCTTCCTTCTTCCAAAACTAACCTCTTTTTTTGTCCCACCATTCCCCATGAAAATCCCTCATCTGTACATTTCTATTTTTCCCCTCATCAAAATTCATTTTACAAGGTTAAAAACCCACTTTTTAACCTTATCGGAACCTTCATTTCCCTTGAAAAAACATTGAAAAACCATAGAAAATCCACATTTTCTATGTTCTGGACTTAAGCCCCTCGGGTTAAGTCCCTAACCCTTTTCCTTCCATAAGCCTGAGCGCCAGAACCAACTGCTAAAACCGTCGTGGCGCTTATCCTTTCAAATTAAAATGTCTCCGCCAAAACATTAAAAACCTTTGTAAAATCGTGTTTTTGGTTTTAAATTATTTTCAAAGGTTTCCGCCCGTGTGAGTTGTGGAGCAATCTACACCGTCAATCTGCTTCGTAGATTGGATGGTGCAGAGCGCGTTTTTCCTGTGGACCCCCCATCCATGCGCTGTTTTCCAAACCCGCGTGGTTTCCATCACACCGCCCATTAGCGGAGGGCGGTTTTTACCCGGTCGCCAGCGATTCCACGCGCTTTCCGCCACGCGTCCTCTGTACTATTTTCAAAACCACCCTCAATCGCGCATTAAAACCCGGACCAAGCCACCCAACGATATTAACCACCGCCGTCAGATCTAAGCCCGCTCATCCAAATGCTGATGATTGTCGAAACTGCGCCCACGATAACCAGGCCATCGTACAGCGACAATCGCGTCTCCACCGTCGATCTGATCTGCAGATCGACGGTCCAAAATCCATCACTCGATTCCTTCGTTTGACTTTCAAACCTCCGCTCCCGACCGTCGATCACGCGCGATCGACGGCTCAGATTTGATCCTCTTCCACCTATTCTATAATCTCCCCCGATCAATCCTGACCGTCGGATGATGCCATCCGACGGCCACGCTCCTCCACACACCTTCTGATGTAGTTAAGCCTATAAAAGCAAGATTTTGTTAATGATTTTTCGCATTTTGCATGGTTTAAATCATTTGCTCGTGGTTTCCAAAGAAGATTCAGGGAAGGAGGGTGACGACCCTCCCATCTTCGATTCATCCAAGGAAATCACCCATAGGGTTGGAATGCACGTTTCATCCATGTTTCTCAGGCATTGATGCCTTATAAACCATGCGCAGCCCGATGCGACAGCAAGAAAACCATGAAACAGGCACAGTCAAAGATTATCAGTGTCAAAGACCAGGAAATTATCAGAGCAGAGAATTAATGGACAGATTAGCGGGGATTATGGCTAAGACAGTTATCAAAAGCCTAATCCCCAATCTAAAACATAGTTTAAAGGAAAAACTAAAGTGTTTTAACCGACAGAAAACCTCCACTGCCACAAATTGAGGCAAATTGATTCCTCCCAGTGACTAAAGTGCCACCTATGCCTCAAAGTATTCAATCAGGGACAGAATTTATTGATCAGGATCAGATATTTTGCCTCGACACAACCGAATAGTTACTTCTGCAAGGGATTTAATGACAGGATGTCGGCCGAGTAACCCTAGCATCACATAGAGCCTCAAAGGTCAACAAAAGCTCCCACTGAGCTTAATTCATAAGTGTAAACCAATTAATACAGTGAAACACCTGTACAGTTTCTTCATTGAGCCTCCCAACGGCCAAGAAAACATTAATATGTATTAATTGTATTTGAGATCTTTAATCAGATCTCACCTCCTCATCCTTCTATAAATACTTCAGTAGAAGATGAGTGAGGGGTTGGTTGTTGATGTAATTACTGAAGCATTGTAATTGTAATTGAGTTGAAGACTCCTGATTGTAAATAGTGATTCAATGGCTCTTGGAGCTCTGCTTGTAACAGATAAGTTAGGTTATGAAAGAAAGATGAATTAACACACTGGACTTGAAGATTGTAACTTGTTTGGAGCATCAATAAAAGTTATTTTATGGGATCCTAGTCTATGTTGACGGTGATTTTATTCTCATTGTAACTTGTGATTTTGTTTCTGTTTTCATTATGTTTCATATTCTACTGTAAAGAACAATTTAAACAGTGTTAGGACCTACTGTATACCAGTGACCTTCTCTGGCTGAAAAATCTTTATTTAAATGTTTTCTTCCAACTGTGTTATTCGAAAATGATTTAATTCAGTTTAAACATAGGAATGCCGACATTCGCTCGTCTTATTGTCTTAGCTGAATATTATTTTTGAATGTTACTTTCAGTATATGTTGTGTGAATATGAACTGAGGAAGATATGGTGAGCCCTGGTCCCAGTCTTGTTTGCATAACTGTTCGATTGTTTCCCTTAGAATGTGTTAAAAGCTGGATAGTTTCAAAGTACTGACTAGATCTTAGGCCATTTTGTGTTATCTCAGTGATTGTCTTGGAAGTAGCCAAGTAAAGAAGAGCTAGGAGAGGATTTGTGGTGAGCCCGGCCCGCTAGTTTCTACTCCAAAAGTTGCCTTCAAGTTTCCCTTATTTTTTGCATGTTTTCTATTGGAAGTGTATCGAAGGCTGGCTAGTTTCAAAGTACTTACCAGATCCTAGTTTGCTTCTGCGTCTTTCTTAATTGCCTAGTCAAAGGATGGCTAGTTTCAAAGTACTTACTAGATCCTGGGCTACTCTTTGTTTCTGCATCTGTTTATTTCCCCTTCTTAATGTATCATTCCATTCCATAAATCAAACTTTAAAGAGATCCTTAGGCATAGATGACTTGCCCCATAGACCACTCTTGGACCTAATTATTTCAATTAAATCCTCTTATGACTCCATAGCCCAATGGACTGAAAACATGCCATCATCTTTCTTCTTGATCAAAACTTACTCTTTTGCTTGCAACTCCTCACCTTTGAACCTCTTTGCATTTGGGACTTTTCACCTCTAACATCAATCATGTTCAACCATCCAAAAACAAACAAAAACCCTTGGACTTCATAACTAGACTAATATCATTATCCCAAACTTCAAAGACAAATCCATCTTTGCACTCATTGGAGAGATCCCTCTTCGGATTCAGGAGGGCTAGATCCTAGAATCCCAAAGTTGGTTGAAACGATGTTGTTTCTGTAATTGGACTCTGCCAATCTTGCTAACAAATTATAGATTCCTAACACAACAACTACTCAACCAAAAAAAAAAAATTATGGAGAACACATGAAGTATTTATCTTCAAAAAGAGGAGGTGAACACTATCTAGGGTTTCAGATGTCATTTATTACATAGTTAATGTATTTTTACCTTTGAGACCATGCAAGGCCCAAGGAAAAATATCTAAGACTCATTCGTTGTAATAATAACTTCTAACACAACTACTGAGCTAATTTTGGAATAAGTTTGACTTTAAGGCTTCACAATAAATTTTTCAATAACTCCTAGTAAGGGAGCAGCTCCAAGGTATAGGGGCGCAGCGCTAGTGCAAACACGTAGCGCCAAGACTAAGAAAAAGGCCTATTTTGAATCTGACCTTTGGAGGCCTTCCCGATCTCCAAATGAACTCCACGATGGCTCATTGGAAAGGTATCTGAGTCCGTTTTCCAAATAAATTTTTAATTTTCAAAATATTTCCCATATGCCTTGTGAAAAACCTATTCTCCAAAGATTTCTAAACATGTAGTGCCAGTGCCAAAAAGAGCGCAAAATGGTGATGTTTTGGTGGTTTTTGGCCTTTTTGAGGGACCATTGTTTCTCCAGATATCATGAAACATTCTAAGTTTGACGTAATTGTCATTAGGAACATGAATATGTTGACCATTTTTCATTTGAGTCCCCCAAAAAAGAGCGCAGCGCAAGTGGCGCTACGCGTTTGGCCAATTATTTGCAAGTCAAACTGTCAAAAATTCAAAATGTGCACATAAGTGTCAAAATTGGAATCTTTTTTCCTGATCAAGGCTTAGAGGCTTGGAGGGAAATATCATCAAGGATATTAAGTGTCTCCTTCTCTTTTGCCTCAGTCAAAACTCGAATATTTTCATGGGCTCTTTTGAGCTTGGCCCTTGCAATCCTGTTTCTCATGGCATAATGTTTTGCCATCTTCCTCTGCATGTAAGTGTCTCTTTTCACCTTCTCTATTTGACCTTATAAATGTAGATTTTCCCTCTCAAGCCAATATTCTCTATCCCTGCTAATCTCTATGGCAAGCAGCTCACTTGGAGTGAGATTCTCTGCCAATTCTGCCTCTTTTTTCCTTTCCCAGGGTAAAGCCCTCTTTAGTCCAATGG
The DNA here is from genome assembly GCA_034641835.2 of Pinus albicaulis. Lineage (NCBI taxonomy): Eukaryota > Viridiplantae > Streptophyta > Pinopsida > Pinales > Pinaceae > Pinus > Pinus albicaulis. Next base: position 119,327 of record JAXQQM020077596.1, read on the forward strand.
TCCTTGGTCTTTGTCTAGGAAGCTGATCTTCCTCATAATCAATGTCATCAAAACTTTCCAAGGTCTCATCTAGCAAAGCCTTGGTCTTTCATGCCTCTCTTTGAGCTCTGATTGCCCTGACCTCACCGATGGTCTGCTTTGTCTCCAACTATTGATTCTCCAACTCAAGAAAGTGAATTACATTATTTGCTCTACCAAGATTAGCTTGTAGCTCACTAATCTTGGCATCCTTTCTTTTGATCAACATATTGGTGATTTTGACCTCCTCCTCATCATCAAGGTCAATCAACTGAAACTCCTTCTCAGTTTCATGTTTATCCTCCTCCTCCACAATGATATGCTCTGTTACCTTTTCTTTGCCCTTATCAACCTGTTTTGTTGATGAAGAAGGCATGGCCCCTTTCACCTCAAGTGAAGCAAACACATTCTTCTAGCCTCTCTAATAGGTCAAAGGAAAAGGCTCAATATCATGCATTTTAGTGCCAGTTGTCCCGATGTCTCTTTCACTAATTAAGGCTCTAGTATCAAGATATGATGGTGAAGGATTGAGAATGTTTATGAGGGAGGATCAACATGAGTCGAATGGATGTGAGTGGATGGTGATGTATGAACAACAGGAGGTGATGAAGAAGTGGATATGGGAGGATGAGAAGATGAAGGTACATTCTACTGATGATGGCCAGGTAGAGTAGTGAAAACCTCATTGGCAATGAATGCATCCCATGAAATTTTTTTCTGCTGGAGCTGATGCATGACCACCATTTTGATGAGTGAATGATGAAATAGGCTCTGAATTTTCTGATTATAATCTCTCTTTTTCACAATTTAGGCCATTTTTTCAATGCTACGGAAAAGATAATATGGTATATTAAGCATCCTAACTCTAGTGAAATGCATAAAAAGACAGATATGGTATGAGTAGAGGCGGGAAAAAATTCCCTCACAAGTGAAATACCTCATTATTATCTTCATCATGGGTGCATATCTATCAAGAAGATGAGAAAAAGGGAAGATGGACTTGTGGTGATCTTTATACCTAGGTTTGAGGTATGGTTCAAAATAACTCATGTCTAGGTTTTCTTGTTTGAACCACCTATCTCCCACACTGGGTATCCCTGTAGAAACTGCAATGGAATTGGAAGACATCTCAAAGGTGACCCTAGAAATATTGACCTACTTGTCATGTAGATTGATGATGAACACTCTTGTTAGCTCTGGGTGATTTTGGACTTGCTGCACTTTCTCACAAAATTAAAAACAACCCACATGTTTAAAGCAGGAAACAGTGAGAGGGGAGGCCATGAGTTTTCTTGTAGTGATGGGTTCAAATATATTTATTTTCCCTCCCTTGTGATCATGTCTCCTTGGCATTTGTGCCTCACCACCACTGTCTTCACCCTCAGACATTTAGAATTTGTTTTATGAAACCCTTAGGTACAAGTGAAATGAGATGAGGGGAAGGGAATGAAATGTCAGCTTGAACAGATGAAGTGAATGAGTGAAGGGGAAAACTGTATGAATTTAAACCCTAAATCAAATTCAATTACCCTTTCTGTGACTGATATGTTGTTTAGGAAGATGAAACAAAGGTAAAACAGTGATCTTAAGCTAAAATTTAGGGTTTCTTTTAGGCTTTCATTTCCATTGATTAAATAATGATCAGAATAGCTTAAAAATAGTTTATGGTACGCACTTACCACTTAACAGTGCTTTGGAGTACTTTTTCAAATATTTGAAGAAGTTTCAAACTTGTTTGGATGGCTTGAACCCATGGCAATCTCCTCTGTCTATGCGCGCAACGCCACTGGCTGAGGGCATAGCGCCTCCTGGTAGGTGTGCAACGCCTTCAAAAAATACACAGGAGTCCTTTGAGGTAAGGGAGTAGCACCACTCCAAGCGCGCAGCACCAGCCTACAGGCGCGCAACACCAATGCAAATTACACAGGAGTCCTTTGGCAAGGGCGCAACGCCACTGGGTAGGAGCGCAACGTCGGTGCAAACATGCAACGCTAAGGAACTTAGCTCGATTTTGCTCATAAAACTCACAAATTTTTCTCTTCTTGACATTTTGATGCTTTGCAAGCAACAATGGCTCTTTTGAAATGTTTAATGGGCTCTATAGGAAAATGGAAATTTGATTTAACTTTGAATACCCACTTTCTAATGTTTTGAAGTCTTTTTCCTTTTCTCGCTGATACTCTTTTACACTTTTTTCTTGCAGGTTGTTGAAGTCATGAAGTTGGATTTTATTTTGCTCATTGAGGCTTGATATGTTTATTTTGATAGCTCTGGGATCTACATAAAGTAGCATCTTCAAAATCTTCTGTAGTTTCCACCATAAGACTCAACTCATCTTTCCACCCTCTCTGGCCACCATTTTAAAATCCCTATGTGCCTACAGTTCTTTATAGTAATCATCAGTGTTTTATTATAATTTATCTATAGCCCATTCAAGTTCATTCATTTCTATCTAGTTCACCTCACCTTTTTTCCATATTCCATCAATATTTTCTGATAGACTTTCTTCATGTTTGGCCTTGTGTGCGTCCTCCATGTCATTTTCCTACAAGTAATAACTACTTTGGCACTCAAATGGACTATCAATTTTATAACCTTGTTATCTACAAGACCAAGTTTTCCCCCTTTCTCTTGGTGTAAATTATTTTCATTCAGGAGTAGATAGTCTGTATCATCAGTACTTTCTGTTGATAAATATTCCAACACCTCTATAGAAGTGCCAAGATTTGTCCCATTTTTGTCACTTGTAGGTTATGAACTGAGAAGATAATCCTCCTTGGAAATAACCATGTCTTGAAATTCTATTATATCTGAGCCAAATTCTAGCAAAGGAAAAGCAGTGCCTAAAACATCCAAGGATGACCTTGAAAAAATTTAAAACCCTAATGACCTAATGGGAGTGCTTTTTGACCTGATTTGAATGAAATTAAAATTAAAAAATTTCAAGTGAAAAGAGTATTTCCAAAAGTGATATTATGCTCAAGGGAACATGGGAGTGAGTTTAGTAACAATAAATCTTAGAAGGAGGATGGGGAAATGAGGTTTTAGGTAGGAAAGAAGGATGAAAATGAGAGGTATAAGCCCATAATGAGTTTATTGGTTGGAATAGGGTGACTTTGAGATGGAAAAAGGATATATAGGGAAAAAGGTTTTATGAAGATAATGAAGGTAGTGAGATTTCTGAAACTCCAGATATTCAAGAATTTATTTTTCAAAAAACTATAACCATTCAATAGTCATCCAAAGATAGTGAAAAATATTGATGACTAACAAAACCCATGATTAAATAAATAAAAATAGTCTTTTTATCTTTTTTATATAAAATATACAATTTTATGATTACAAAATTCATTATGAATACTCAATCTAGTTACATTCTCCAATACTCCCTCTTAACTACTAAGATATTCATAATATCATCAAGAGGTACAAGGATTCTCAAATTGAAGTATTTTCATAAGAAGGGTCGAACTGGTAAGCCATCTTTTAAGGATCAATATCATAACGACCATTGCCATCATAGCAAGGACTTAAATTGAAATGCTCTTCTTATTTCAAAGCATGATGATGGGAGGATTTACATGAGACACCACACTACTTATACGACAAAAACACCATCTGAATATTCACTAGGTATTTCCTTTTAAGAATTATTCTTATATTGAATTGTTTAGCCTCAAAGAACATTGGTCCTCCTCGACTACTCTTATCTTGGATACTCTACCTCATCCTCTAAGAGTATCATTCTATGAGATTACTTATATCTTGGATTCCCAATCCTCAAGAAGTACCAATCTTAGATGCTTATCCAATCCTGCAGACCCCATCATCTATTCACAACCTTCACTTAGATGTACGATTATTAGTCCTAGCCTAGTGCATGACAAATGAATAAGAGAATATAATGTCCATCATCACTCACTCTCAATCATCGATGATATATCCACCAAAACAAGCTTGGAAGCGCCTTTTTCAGAATATCAACTATATGTTAATTTGTAGAGATATAATGTAATTTCGTGACCCCATCTTGTACTAGTCTTTTGATATAGTGGTACTTATTGTTAATATGGTTTGTCCTAGCATGAAACACTAGATCCTCAGTAAACCTTATGCAAATTTAGTTGTCACAATGTATAATTGTAGCATTCAAAGGTCCTTCAAATAAATTTGATAGAAACTTTCTATGTAGAAATTATGATGTAGATTTGAAACTACTCATGAAATTCTAATCAAAATCACAAGACACAAACCTACTCTACTGCTCTGTGGAATTCAAATCATAATTTAGAACATCAATCATAAACATGCAATGAGAAACAACACACATGCACACAATATTTTGACAGGGGAAATAAATTTGCGAAAAAACCCCTTTTCTTTCTTGCATTAATCTGGTGAATAGAGATGTATTACAATTTCTTTGTCAACTAAGCACAACTTGCAAGTGAATAAGCTATCTCACTGCTCACTCAAAAGCTCTGACCCAGAATTAGTAAATTTCTATGTTAGGTCTCTATATTTCTAGTATAGTCCCTTATTGTTGTTAGTGTAACCCCCTTATTGTTATTATTGTACCCTTGTAACCCCCATATTTTTATTATTGTGCCCTTAAATTATTATTGTTTGGTCGGCTAGGATTACATTGTGGCCCCACTAGGATTACATTGTGACCCCATGGACTCCTATATATAGAAAGGAGGTTTTGTAATTTGAATCATCCAAGAATTGTTCATTCATGTAATATATTGGAGGTTTCCCCCTCTAAGTGGCTTATTTCTAAGGCGTTGATATCTATTTTCTTCTCTTTTTGGAGCTGGTTTCACAACATTTGGTATTAGAGCTTTGAGATTCTAGGGTTTCGCTGCTCCAAACAGGTCATCGTGGAATTTTCGCTATAAATTTTTTTCTACGAAGGTTCAGAATCTAAAATTTTTAGAGAGCGAATCCACAATCCTAAGGAACATCATCACAAAATGTCAGATCTTGGTTCGCAATATTTTCGGAGATATGATCTGTGCAAGTTAGGTCATTTTGCAGGCTCTTGTATTTAACCTAAACAGGTCATCGTGGTATTTTCGTAATAACTTGTTTTCTAAGAAGGTTCAGAAGCTGAAATTTTTAGAGTGCGAAGCCGCAAACCTGAGGAACATCTTCGCAAGATTTCAGATATTGGTTCACAATATTTTTGGAGATATGATCTGTGGAAGTTAGGGCTTTGTGAGGCTTCTGAATTTCATCTCAAAGAGGTGATCGTGGGAAAATATTCATAGCTCTCTCTCTGAGCATCAGATGGGAATGCTATAAAAAGTGGTCACAATTTCAAAGACTATAGTTTTTGATCTATCAATTTTAGAGCCAAAGGAGGAAACAGTGACACGTGGCAAGTCATACAAGTTCGCTCTACTGAACCAGTCCAAAATTGGGTCATTGTGGGAGATTGGACATAACTTTGCCTTGAAGAATCCAAATCAGATCAGACCTGTGGCATTTGAAAGAAGATTCAAAGGGCTACTATAAGGCTGAATTTTAGATATTAAGGATCCACAACTATAGAGATAATTCAATTTCAATATCAAGCTCATCAAAACCAAGTAAAAGGTGTGTATTTGTTTTCCGAATTGCATAAGTCTTGTTTGAAGAATCAAGTTGAATTGATTCCAAGGGCATATTGTAGAATAGGTATCAGTATTGGATTCTAAAATGGCCCCTAAAAAGAATTCAACACCCATTAAGCCTTTAGAAAGCTCTACTATGACTCATGAAGATGAAGAATGGCAACATGACATATCAAAATTACAAGAGCAAGTGCAACAAATTTCGCTCTCGCAAAGAGCAACAAAAAATGACATGGAACTATTGAAGAAAGGAATGGAAACTAAGATGGATGGTTTGAAGAAAGGCATGGAATCTAAGATGGATGGTTTGAAGAATGGCATGGAAACTAAGATGGATGATTTGAAGAAAGGCATGGAATATAAGATGGATGGTTTGAAGAATGGCATGGAATCTAAGATAGATGGCATGGAATCTATGATAGATGGCATGGAAGCCGGCATGGAATCTAAGATGGATGTCATGGAAGCTAAAATGGAAAACATGAAGAATGATCTAAAAGCAGACATGGAAGTTTTGACAAAGTTGATACAAGAAATGTTTCCTAATGGTGAAAAGATAGTAGAGGAAACTCATGATGAGAAAAAAATAAATGTTAATCGCGATTTCATAAAATCTAATGTTGGCGGGAAGAACCACCATATTCCAAAAATGGATATGAGGAAGTTTGATGGAAAGGATCCCGTAACATGGATACTATAGATGGAGCAATATTTTGATATCCATAATGTGAAAAACACACAAAAGGTACGCATTGCAACTTTACATTTAGAAAAAAATACATTTGTATGGTATCGATGGCTTTTCTCCTGTAAAAAAATTGTCACTTGGTCAATTTTTATAGAGGAAATGATAGCACATTATGAGGATACAAAGAGCAACACCTTCTTTAGCCAATTGATAAATCTCAAACAAAAGGGTTTAATGGTGGAGCACATTGAGTACTTCCAAAAATTGCATATAAGGGTAACTGATATTCCAGAGTAACACAAGATTGATCTCTTGATAGGTACTTTAAAGGATACCATCCAACATGAAGTTCACGTTTTAGAACCTAATTCATTGGAGAAGGCATTCAGATTGGCAAGAAAAATTGAATGTAAAATTATGGCGAAAAGGAAGCCTACCACTCACTTCTATAAAGAGGGAAGTGTTGCTACTCCTAGATTTCCACAACCTACAAGGTTGACACCACAACAATTGGAAGAAAAAAGAGCGAAAGGGCTTTGCTACATGTGATATAAAATACACTAAAGGTCATAAGTGTGCTGAGAAGAAATTATTTTACATATGTTTTTAAGAGGAAGAAGAAAATGAACAAGAAGAGGATATACACCAGGAACCAACCCAAGAAGAAGAAGAAATGAGTCCAACAATGTTGTGTAATGCATTGGGAGGAATTACCACTACTCAAACTCTCAAGATAGAAGGACATATCAAGAAGAAAAAGGTAATAGTGTTGATTGATTCAGGTAGTACCCATAATTTTATTCATTCTAAGGTAGCCAAGGAATTGAAATGTTTCCTATACCCAGCACCATAATGTCAAGTGATGGTTGCAAATGGAGGAACTATAAATTTCTCTAGAAAATGCCATAATATCAAGCTAGCCATGGGGGAATATATATTGAATAGTCCAATGCTTTCCATTCCTATGGGAGGTGCTGATGTTGTACTAGGAGTACAATGGTTACGATCTTTGGGGATGGTAGCTTTTAATTTTCAAGAACTTTTCTTGAACTTTTTTTCAGAAGGAAATGAAGTCGAATTACGGGGTATTGCAGGGAAGCTAGGAAAGATAATAAGCTCTAATGTCATGACAAAGCTTCTAAAGAAATAACAACGAGGCATAATTGCACAATTATGCTCACTAGAAGTTCCAACATCAAAATCATCTATTTCTACAGATCTCCAAAAATTCTTGGACAATCATTCCAAGGTTTTTGAAACTCCAAAAGGACTCCCACCTATTCGTGATCATGATCATGCTATTCATTTGATTCCAGGAAGTGTTCCTCCAAACATCAGGCCTTATAGATATCCTTACTTCCAAAGAGCGAAATTGAACGTATGATTGCAGAAATGTTAGAGGCGGGTATAATTCAACCTAGTCAAAGTTCTTTCTCTGCTCCTGTAGTATTGGTACACAAGAAGGATGGATCATGGCGCATGTGTACGAATTATAGGGAGCTCAATAAGCTCACCATTAAAGATAAATTTCCCATTCCTGTGATTGATGAATTATTGGATGAATTACATGGAGAAAATTATTTTACCAAGTTGGATCTTCGTTCAGGATATCATCAAATTAGAATGAAGACTGAAGATATTCCAAAAACAGCATTTCGAACTCATGAGGGTCATTATGAATTTTTGGTCATGCCTTTTGGCCTTACCAATGCACCTTCTACATTTCAAGGGTTGATGAATTCCATTTTCAAACTCTTCCTTAGAAAATTTGTGCTAGTATTTTTTGAAGATATACTAATCTACAACAGGTCTTGGAAGGATCATGTTCAACATGTTGACAGGGTGCTCAAACTATTGCAGAAGAAATAATTATATGAAAAAACATCCAAATGTTTCTTTGGAGTACAAGAGGTGGAATATCTGGGTCATATTTTATCTCACAAGGGTGTTAAGATAGACACTAACAAAATTAAAGCCATTAAGGAATGGAAAGTCCCCACAACCATAAAGCAGTTGCGAGGATTTCTCAGGTTAACAGGGTATTATTTAAAGTTTGTTAAGAATTATGGGAGAATAGTAGCACCTCTAACAACATTATTGAAGAAAGATGCATTTTCATGGACTCCTGAAGCAACTAGGGCCTTTGAACTTCTTAAAGAGGCAATGTGCATAGCACTAGTCTTAGCTACACCAGACTTCAAAAAAACCTTTATTGTGGAATGTGATGCCTCGAGAAATGGAATTGGTGTTGTTTTAATGCAAGAAGGAAGACCCATTGCTTTTGAAAGTCGTCCAATCAAAGGAAATTATTTAGAGAAACCTATTTATGAGAAGGAAATGTTAGCAATACTGTATGCACTAAAGAAATGGAGAACTTACCTAATGGGAATACACTTCAAGGTAAAAACTGATCATGATAGTCTTAAACACTTTTTGGAACAAAGACTATCTTCAGAAGAGAAACAAAATTGGGTCACAAAGATTTTTGGTCATGACTTTGAAATAATATACAAAAAAGGGAAGCTAAATGTTGTTTCAGATGCACTCTCAAGAAATAATGAAGAGGTGGAAGAATTGATTTGTGCCATTTCTATTATCCAACCAGATTGGATAACCAAAGCAAGAGATGAATGGAAGAAGGACGAAGAAGTGTGGACACTCATTCAAAAGTTGCAGCAAGATCCTAGTACATCTGATACATTTATTTGGAAACATGATTCCTTATGGTACAAATATCGCTTATATCTTTGTAAAAATTCCCAACTAAAACAAAAGATTCTTTTGGAATTGCACACTTCTCCTTTAGGAGGACACTCAGGATTTTTAAAAACTTACCACAGGGTGAAGAAAGAGTTTTTTTGGGATGGCCTTAAATCTGATATTCAAAATTTTTTGGTGGAATGTTTGGTTTTCTAGCAGAATAAAGTTGAGAGAATTAAGACCCCGGGTCTTCTGCAACCTTTATCCATTCCAAGTCAACGTTGGGAGGAGATTTCAATGGATTTTATCAAAGATTTACCTAAGTCTGAAGGAAAGAGTGTCATCATGGTGGTAGTTGATAGAATTACCAAGTATGCACACTTTTGTGAATTATTTCATCCATGTAAAGCAAGTACAGTTGCTACTACATTTATGGACACAATTCAAAAGCTACATGGAAACCCAAAGGTTATTGTGAGCGACAGAGATCCCATTTTTACTGGAAATTTTTGGACGGAGTTATTTTCTTGTTTGGGTACTCAATTAGCTCATAGCTCATCTTATCATCCTCAATTCAATGGTCAAACTGAGATAGTAAATAAATGTTTGGAAGGATATCTTCGTTGTTTTGTATCTGATAGACAAACACAATGGGTCAAGTGGTTACCTCTAGCTGAATGGTGATATAACACTTCCTTCCATACTGCAGCAAAAATGACCCCATTTATGGCACTTTATGGATATCATCCACCATCCATCACATAATATTTAAGAGAAAATTCGAAGGTTGAAGCAGTGGAAGATTACATTGAGCATCAACAAGAAGTTCTCCAACTCTTAAAGGACAACCTGAATTTGGCACAAAATTGAATGAAACAATAGGCATATCAACATCGTAGTGAGAGAAGTTTTGATCTAGGAGACTGGGTATTTTTACAGCTACAACCATACAAAAAAATTTCCATCAAGCAATCTAAGAAGGATAATAAATTATCGCCAAAGTACTATGGTCCTTACAAGGTATTGCAAAATATTGGTACTATGGCATACAAATTGGAGCTTCCTGCTTCTTCACGAGTGCATTCAGTTTTCCATGTTTCATGCTTAAAGAAGGTTATGGGTGAAAATATTCCAATTCAAACAATATTGCCAGAACTTGATGAGGAAGGAAAAATCATATTGGAACCTGAAGCAGTCACAGAAACAAGAACTCGACATCTACGGAATCGATCAATTTCAGAGTATCTCATCAAGTGGAAGAACTTACCCATTGAATATTCTACATGGGAAGATGAGAATTTTATATATAAGCACCTAGAGCTACTCAAGCATTGAGGAAAACACTTTTTTGAAGGAGAGGGTCATGTTAGGTCCCTATATTACTAGTATAGTCCCCTATTGTTGTTAGTGTAACCCCCTTATTGTTATTATTGTACCCTTGTAACCCCCATATTGTTATTATTGTGCCCTTAAATTATTACTGTTAGGTCGGCTAGGATTACATTGTGGCCCCACTAGGATTATATTGTGACCCCATGGACTTTTATATATAGAAAGAAGGTTTTCTAATTTGCATCATCCAAGAATTGTTCATTCATGTAATGTATTAGAGGTTGCCCCCTCTAAGTGGCTTATTTCTAAAGCGTTGATATCTCTTTTCTTCTCTTTTTGGAGCTGGTTTCACAAAATTCTACCTCTGAGTGAGCCCTTATTTCCTTTTGCATTTATTGAGAAATTAGGCCCCTATTATTTAGGAAATTCCTCCAAAATTATTGTGAAATTCCCAAGGTTGATCATATCACTGCATGCAACACTTGTACACTCAAGGCTAGTATACAACTGATGTTACACTACCTTGGAATATTCACCAAAGCTAGGGAACTAGAATTCTTAGCATGAACTATCTATTTGGGATGATAGGTTAATTAACTGGATGATCACTGAGTTTTACTGAAGTCCCACTGCACAGTTGACCTTCCACTAGTTCCTCTAACAATTTGAACTAGTTTAACTGAAAACAACCTGAAATAACTAAAATTGATTGCTACAAATTATCAATCACACATGCATAACTAAAATATAACTCCTCTAAATAAAATTTATTGAATTCACTGAGTGGAAAGAGCCTTGTTACACAAGTTAACTGCATCCAAGTTTTCTGATGATGTGGAAATTCAAAAATTTTCAATTTTAGCAAGGAAAAATAAAATTGAGATTTTCTTGCTACATTTTTGAACACTCCCTCTCAACAAGAAAGGGATTTCAAACAAGCCCTATCCTGCACCTATTGAACTCAAACTTCCCTCTTGAAAAGGCCTTTTTTAAAATGTCAGCATCTTGTTCCTCTGTTAGAATGTATTGTAACAACATTATCCATCTATGCACATAGTGATGTAAATGGTGATACCAAGTATATATATTCTTGGATTGACTGTGAAATACCAAATTCTCAGAGATCTTGATCCAACAATGATTATCATAGTAGATCACAATTGGACCCATCATCTGACCAAATAGTCCCACAAGTACCTTAATCATCTAGATCGCCTCACATGATGTTTGACTTGCAGCCATGTATTATGATTTTCCAAGTTGAGCACCAAAAATATTTGCTTCCTTCTATAACAGAAAACAACTACAGAACCAACACTAAAAATTGCACATGATGTATTATTTTGGTCTAATGGAATCCCCACCCAATCTGTATCTATGAAGCCACACGACTTCACTCACTCTGTCCATATGTACCATAGTCCAAACTGGGTAGTGCCTCTGATGTACCATAAAACATGCTTAGATGCCTTCCAAAAAAAATTGGTTAACCTAACCATAGCTTGGTTCAATTGGTTGACTACATAGCACATATCTGGTCCTGTGTTCACAGGATACATTAGTGAACCCACTAGCCACTGATAAATGGTAGCATCCACTTCTTCACCTGAAGTGGCATCCTCCTTCCTCTAGTTGTTCACTAGAGGTGTCTTCATGGGTTGACAACTCTCCCTTCGGAATCTATGTAGTATCTCATTTTCATAGTTTCCTTGAGACACAAATAGTTCCCCATCACCTTGCCATACTTCCAACCCGAGGAAGTAGTGCATGAGACCCATGTCCTTCATTTAAAATTCCCTTGCAAGGTACTCCTTCCAAGATATGATCAACTTCTAATCACAAGTTAAAATAAAATCATCAACAGATAATACAATAATAAAAAATTTACCTTCTACCAAGATCTTGTAGAGGTTTCCATCTGCTTCACTTTTGGTGAATCCAAAACTAGTGAAATAACTATTGATCCTAGTGTACCAAGCACGAGGTGCTTGTTTGAGACCATAAAAATTTCTCTTGAGTCTACACACATGGGACTCCTGATTAAATGTCTTGAAACAATTTTTTTTCTCATTGTACATCTCCTCCTCAATAACCCCATTGAGAAATGATGTTTTTACATCCATTTGGTGGATCTTCCACCCCATTCGCGCAACTAGTGCCAAAATTTATCTAATTGATGTGTACCTTGGTAAAGGACCAAATGTATCCTCATAGTCAATTCCCTCAACTTGAGAGTATCCATTTTCCAAAAACTTGGCCTTATACTTCTCTATGCTTCCATCAGATGCCTACTTAACCTTGAAGATCCATATCGAACCGACAACTGATTTATTTGTTGGTGTTGGGAACACATCCGAAACACTGTTCTTTAAAATGGATTCATACTCTTCCACCATTTCATCAAACCATATAGGTTTCTCTACTTCTTCCTTAAAAGAGGATGGCTCAGTCTTTACAATCTCAATCATTAGAGCGATGTAGCCAGTGTACCGATCAAATGAACTTCTCTACCTGCACAAATTTGAAGGAGCTCCCACAATCTCCTTTGCATCCTGCACAAGTGTATCAACTTCCCTGGTTCTTTTTCTGCCTTCTCTAGATGGTTTTTCTTAAGTTGTTATCTCCACTCTTTCTCCTCAATTTTTGGCTGCTACAAAACTTCCCGAGGATCCTCCTTTGGAGCTAAAATCTCCTCTTCTTGTGGGATTTGGAGCTCCCTTTCAAGAGAGAACCACATCACTTTCTCCTCATCAAAATTTACATTCCTTCACATAACTTCCATTATGAGGGATGAAAATTACACACGGTAGTTGTGAGGAGTTTATGTGTAACCCAAAAATACCCCCAAATATGTTATTGACTCAAGATTATTCCTTGATTCTTTGGAGACATGGTAGTAGAAAAAGGCTCCAAAAATCTTGAAGTGTGACACATTCAGCTTTCTCCCTGAGAAATCATCCTTTGTTGTAATCATGCCCAAAATTCGATAAGGGATATATTTCTGCAAGTACACTACCATGTTGCATGAATCTTCCCACAATTGTAGTGGTAGGACTTGTTCATGCAACATATCCCTTGAATCTCCCACAATTTTATGGTTATTTCTGTCAGCTACCCCATTCCGCTGTGGGTTGTGGGGTGTTGTCAGTTCCCATCAAATTCCTTATTTCGCACATAAATTATTGAATTCATTCAACATGTAAAAACCTCCATTATCTCTCTTGAGAGCCCTCACATTCTTGATGGTTTCCTTCTCAGTTAGATCCTTAAATTCTACAAACTTGGAGAATGTCTCATCTTTATTTTGCATGAAGAAGATCCAACACTTCCTTTAGAATTCATCGATAAAAATGAAAAAATATTTGTATCTGGTAGTGGAGGCTATCAAGAAAGGTCCACAAACATTAAAGTGGATCATTTCCAAGATTTCATGTTCTTTGTTATCCACATCATGGTGTTAGCCCCTTATAAATTCCTTGACAAGCAAGCAAGGGGCTAATTTGTTTTATAAGCCTGCAAGGAATGCATTTCCCTTGAAAAAAAATCATCCTTGCAGCCTTTTCAGGTTCCCTGCCTTGTGACTGTTTCCCTCTGCTGTTCTGAGTCAATAGGCCTTGCTGATAAAGAATTATGCTCCAAAAGGCTTTATTCTGCCCTCTGTACCCTTGCAAAATGCTTCATTTTCACCCCTTTGTTCCTTTTCTCAAAGTCCCCTTTCTTCCCCCTAAAATTCCCCCTTTCCATTCCAGAAATCCCCTCTAAAACATCCCTACACCCTTTGGTTAGCCAATTTCCCCCTCATTCCCCTATCGTTGCCCTTGGCTGGCCTTAAAATGCTTTAAAAACGAACCAAAAACCATATTTTCTACATTGTCTGGGCCTAGCCGCTTTTGGCCTAGCCCCCGCACCTTCCCCCCACAGAACCCTGCACTATGACCGAGCACTGGCCTGAAAGGCGCTAATCTCCAATGTATATCGGGAGCGTTCCAGACTGTTGATCTTTGTAGATCAGGTGGCGATCGTTAAACCTCGCGGCATTCATGTTTCCCCCGTTCAAACCCCCGATCGTGCCATCGCCGTTCATTTACCCGCCAGATCGATGGTTTGGAGTGTACCTGCCCTTGTCATCCCTGCCGCACACTATCTATAAACCCGGCGGTATCTATCGCACCGCTTTAGGTGGTAGGCGGTATTTTCCCGTTGCCCAGCGATTCCACTCAGCTTGCGATGCGTGGCTCCTGTACGATTCCAAAACCACTTGCTCATCACACGTTATCTTTCGGTACAGGATGCGCAACAATATGCATATCAGCCGTCAGATCTGCCCTTGCCCATCCAACGGTCATCGCTCAACGAAGCTACGCAGGGATTAATCCATGGTCGCCATACTCCTGGCCCACCGTTTGTCGTCCTCTGCCACATGTTCAACCGTCGATCTCCTCTAAGATCTGACGGTCCAGATTTGTTTCCCCACTATTGAATTTTCTGTCGTCACCCGATCTCGCGATGTCACCTCCATGTGTGTTCACCGTACGTCCACCCATCCCATTGCATAAATTAATTCAAAGGGTCGATGTTTATAAGGTTTTCACGTATAATTTGCTCTGCATTCCACCAACCTTTCACCATCTTTGTTCTCTACCATTCCACAACATTTTTTCACCATTTCTCCGCAGTTCCACTATCACCCACGCAGACATCCACATCATCTGACTCCATGCATTATTTTCTCGGTAGGTTTCATGTTTTTGCAGGGTTTCAGAAAGGTAGAAAACTGCCATGGTTTGGATGTACTACTTTAATGGCGTGCTGCGTAGACAGAATTAAATATGGAGGCTGGTACTATAGAGAAATACCCAAAAAGGTAGCGGCGGCATAAATATTATCCCAGGATAGTTCAATATCCACAAAAAACCTATCTGGCGCCTTTAAAGCCCAGATTTTGCAGATCGAGACATTTATGGAGCAGAGGAGAAAAACCAGCTAATGATCAAGGATCTCAGCATTCAGTATTGAAGGTTTTGAGCCTTAATACAACGGTTTAGAGGTAAAGCACCAGATCAATGATCCCATGGATCATGCAAAAGGTACAACACACAGAAATTCCTGTATATCAGGGTTTCACATCAGAAGATTTTCCCAAAGGACAAAGCGCCCATATCAGTTCCATTATTTACCGTGTTCCTGAAGATTTCCGCCTTAACCACAGTCCAAATCTACCAGAGCATTTGTTTCACAAGCATGGTAGTCCATTCAGTCATTTTGTTTATCCACCAGAGTACTACACAGTACTGCAGTCAAAGTACATCAGAGTCATATCAGAGTAATCTGAAGTCTAAACAAGATCATTCGTTCACCCAAAGGACACCAAGGATTAATGCACATAATTTATACAGAGTGGGTTTCAGCCTTCTTCCTCTTCTGGAGTTTTAATGCTGTATTTAGTTCTTCACCTACTTTCTCTGCTCCTCTAGAGCTATAAATTCAGGAAGAAAGCCATTGTAAGGGTTGTTGATCAGTTATCAGAGAATTGCAAGTAATTTCTTTTGAGACACAGTCTCTGTGTAAAGTTGTAATATAGGTTGAAGGAGATGTTTTCAGACTGAGTATTCAGCTATTAGAAATGTTGTAATTGACTGGTATTTCTATTTAATATGACACGCACATTTCTTTGGATCCTAATCTAAAGCAGCGGTGATGTTTTCCTATCTCTGTGTTTTAATTCATTTCATTTCGTTTCTACTGGCTTTCATCAGAATATTGGCATAGGATTTACCCTTGTTAGGTACCCTATGTTTCTTCTCTCCTTGCCATTAATGTTTCTCTTCTGAATGTGTTATCTAAGAAATTATTTCAGTTGGTTTAACTAGTGTAGTGGATGTTATTGCCTGCTCTCTGATGTATGAATTAAATGAATTCAGTTCTTATATGTTTCTTGTTGAGGATTCAGTTGGAAGATTTGGGAACACTGGGGATTAGAGTTAGCCCTGTCCACTAAGATCCTTGTGTGACCAGCTGATCTTTAACTTTGTGCTCTGAATCTGTGCTATCTCCTTCCCTCCTATCATTCCATATCACACAATCATCTTTAAGATCCTATGTTTTAGATGACTAGCCCAATTGAAAGCCTACCTATTTATTAGTAAGAAAATCCTTTCCTGACTCCATTTCCCAATGGTTTTGAATATTTCCTGGAATACTTCACCTCTGCTTTTTTCCTCTTTTCTCATTCTTGTCTTACATTGAACCCTTCTTTCCTGATAACCAGTAACCAAACAAACAATCAAACCAACAAACCCTGAGCTTTATAACTAGCCTAACATCTTAAACTCTGAGCTTCAAAGTCATACACCTTTAACATATCATAGAGAGATCCCTCTCTAGACCCAGGAGGGCTAGATCTTGAGGTCTGAAAGTGGTTTTGATGTTGTCTCATCTTTTGGTATTTCCAACCTTGCCAAAACATGGGCACCCCAACAAAATGGCGACTCCGCCGGGGAACATTCTGAAATACTCTCCATCCTACTACATTATAAGAACTTCAGAACCCAGAATCTTTGGTTAGGTTGGCAGTTAAACATTCCTATTCACACATCAACCTTTATATCATTTGTTGTGTTCTCCCATACTATTGGAAAAAGTTTGGAAAGGGCCAGGTAGCCTCCAAATCTCACACTCTTCCAGAGGTGACATATCTGGTAAATTCCCTCCCAGTTAATCTCTGGTTAGAGTTTGTTGTGTTTGGAAGATATCCCTGAAAAGGGACATCTCATAAGCACTATGGTGGATAGTGTACCCTCCAAAAACATCCTTAACCTTCCACCTGGCGACTCCAAGCTTCCTAAACTATTTAAAGAATCCACTAGTGATCAGTAGGACTGCTGATTATCTTGGTCCACATTAGACTCCACTGGAAGACCAGCCTCCATCACAACATCAACCACAATAGTAGTAACAAGTAGGGTTAAGCTACTTGGTCAGAAAACAACATTCTGGCTTCTATAACCTTTCATAAAAGAGCTTACCCTAACCCAGACCCACCTGAAATAGTTGAAAACCCTAAGAGTATCCTCAAGGGAGCTCCTACACCTAAAATACCAACTATTTGCAGCCACATCCATAGAGCTAAATCTGCACCAAAAGATCTTACAGCTCTATCAAACTTTCACCTTGACCTAGACCTACCTAATAGATTACCTAGAACTAGGTCATTCAGTATCTTAGACCAGCCAGATCTTGGGCTTCCTAGTTCACCACCCCAAAGTGGTAGACACCTTGGGAATAGACACACCCCTCCTTCTACACCTCTTGATATACATTTCATACAAAACTCGGGGCTCAGTCATCCTAGATCTGCTCATCAGTTTTCTGCCTGTAATAGTATCCCTCTCATCCATATATCAGCTGCTCAAGTCAACCCTTTACCTCATCAGAACATCATCATGGTAGCTTGGTATGCACCTCTGGTTTTACCTCAGCCTCTAGTACCCTTACCCAACGATTATCAGTCAAAGATGCCGCACTTCACCGCAAAAGAGTCCATCACAGCCTAGCAACATGTATATAAGATGGAAGATTCTTTTGACTACATGGAAATAGATGATGATACAGTCAAAATGAGAATCTTTGCCCAGAGCTTAAGGGGTGATGTGAAGAAATGGTTTAACGGCCTACCTCTAGGTAGCATTAATGATCTTCCAGCCTTATATCAGACTTTCATAAACAAATGTGAAACTAAGGCTAACCCTTGCCAACTCTTAGCAGAATACATGAGCCTTAAAAGAAACATGTAAGAGAGTGTCCATGATTACACAAGAAGATTTAATAGCATTTAAAATGCCCTCCCTCCACATATGAAACCTCCACAAGGCATGGCTTTAGCAAAATACCCCGAAGGCTTTGATGCTGACATGGCCTATGAGCTTAGGGATAAAGAGTACAACACATTGGAGGACATGCAGAAAGGAGCAGTGAACATAGAGGAAAATCTGATTGAGAAAAGAGCAAGACTGAGATCTGAGAAGAGGGTAACATACAGAGATGACAATGTAGCTTCCTCATCTGACCAAAATTATGATAAATTGTATAAAAATGTGGAAAAGCTAAAGAAAATGATGGAAAAAATGGTTGTCACATTCAGTAACCAAAATAGAAACCAAAACTGTTGGAAATGTTGTCATTGATGGCAACGGAGACGGAAAAGGAGGAACATCTGAGGAAGCAACAAGGCAAAGAGAGCAGCAAAGTAGCAATATGTAGAGAGGGTCAAGCAGTAGAGACAAGTTCATTTAAAGAATCAAAGGCAGCAAAAGGAGAATTAAGGAGTAGCATCGGTCAAGGAGCAAATGAATTAAAAGAGAGAGCGTAAGACAAATAGCTACAGAGACAGAGTTGTTATCATAGCAATGAAGATAGCAAAGAAGCAAATGAAGGAAACAAAGGAGGCAGCGTTGAAGCAGAGACAGACAAAGGAGGAGCACTTGAAACTTCAGCCAAGGAGCAGAGAAAGCATAAGAAGACGTAGCAAAAGCAGCAAAAAGAAGAAGCAGGGCAGCAAAGAGAAGCAGAGGCAGTGGAAGAAAATATAAAAGAGACAGGTAGACTCAGAACAGTTGTCGAGCAGCAGAGGCAGAGGAAGCAAATACAGAGGAAGAGATGAAACGGACATGCAGTAGAGGCAGAGGTCGAGTAGCAGAAACAGGCAAAGGAGACAGGCTAAAATTATAACAGTCGAATACAAAGGCAGAACGACAGAAGCAGCAGAGGCAGAGGCAGAATGATAGAAGTAGCAGAGGCAGAGACAGAGGCAGAACAGTTATAAATTCCGAGAATTATACAGTCGGGCGTTACACATAACATTCCAGGCGTCTGAATTCAACAAGAGCACTTGTATTCAATTGACATTCGATTGATATGGCAGAATTGTGCATTATATATATATATAATTGAATGGAGCGGAGTCGAATAATAAAAATACATTGAAAAGTGAACACTTTGATAAATAACAAATGCGGACCAGAACTTGGAATATAGGCTGGAACCCTGTGTCAGATTAAATAAATAACGAAACCGGAGGTAGAGAACCCGAGTTAATGGGCGAGGAGATTGTACAGCCGGCGTAAACCATAGTTTAACACTGTAGCGAAACCATGGGCCCAGCTGAGGATGACGTCATGTATTCCGAGGGGGTCTCCCTCCACTATCTGCTCGAGTCTACTACCCCATCGGAATCTTACCGCCTCTGAATTAATATGTTGCATGGTTCAATGTATATTACGGGGCGTTGTGAGTTGATTGATATATATATATATATATATATATATATGATAAGGCGCATACGAATGGTTGAGTGTTGACTCCACGTTGGCATATGAGTTGTACGTGTGGGTCCCAAGCCAAAGTTCTAATTGATCGAGACTGTTTGACTAAGGATTACGAGTTAATAAAGGAATGCCGATTGCTGTAGGATTTCGTTAATAATTGAAGGACGCTGTAATAAAGGAATATGTGAACGCGGGTTTATATATGTACAGGCCGAGAATTGATTATACCAAAGGCTTAAGGTGGAGGGGGATTGTTTATATAAAATAATTGCTCTGAGATATATAAAACATGGTTGCGGTTGTATTAAAATCAGCCGTGTGGTATGTAGACCCACGGGCTTCAGCGTAATGGGAGGGCGATTATCAATATAATACAATTGTAATATATGTATATTCCGGTCTGCGGAACTCGCCACATCAACAAGACACTTGTTGTGTGAAAAGAGCTGGAATTTGCCCAGACTTATTGCCAGCGGTTACATATTTATATAAATACACTGATATAAAAGGCGCAGTTACACGTATGCAACAGTTACACCACAGCAAAGGACAGAAGAGAAAACAGAGCTAAAAAGAGATAAAACACAGTCACAGAAAAGACAGACACAGTCAAAGAAAAGACAAATGCGCAGCGATCCAAAAGGTTGTATGAGTTGAGCTGGAGCTCTCATTGTAATTAAATGTAATATTTTAATTGATTTATATTGTAGTGATGCATTGGCAAGTCTCCGGAAGAAAACAAAATCCCACTCTAATATTAAAATAAGCACCTACAGTTACATTTTTCTGAGTGAGCTGAAAAGAGATGAGAAGGCAGAAGGCAAAGAGACATGGCTGTCCATTTCGAATTCCCAGTGGAATACAAACAACCATGAAGCTATTTTTGTATAAAACAGGGTAATATCCAAGGGGAGAGATGTTGACGAAAAGGAGTGAGAGAAGAAGAGAGTATGCAGCAGAATTAAAGAGAGTTGAAGAAAATAAGCAAGCTGCAAGAAGAATGTGAATAAGGAGGAGCTGAGCAAATAAGAAGAAGGGGCTGAGCAGAGATGATGCAGGTCTGATATAAGAGTTGATGAACAGCAGAGAAGAAGGTACAAAACAGAGCTGATATCCAAGGTAAATCAGCAAGTGTTTTTCTTTTGAAAGAGTAAGGAGGTTGGAGCTTCCCTATCAAGTTGTAGCTTGATAGATGTCAGTTGTAGCTGACTGAGGTAGGAGCCTCCTGTAGGTTGGTGCCTGTAGAAAATAGATGGGAGTTGGTGCTTCCACATCAAGTTGTGGCTTGATAAAATGTCAGTTGTAGCTGACTGAGGTTGGAGCCTCCTGTAGGTTGGTGCCTGCAGAAAATTGATGGGAGTTGGAGCTTCCTTGCAAGTTGTAGCTTGCAGAATTGAGGATAGAGCCTCCTGTAGGTTGGTGCCTGCAGAAAACAGTGGTGAGAGGGAGTTGGAGCTTGCCTTTGCATTACAACAATAATAAGATGTGGTTTTCTCCCTTTATGGGTTTCCACTTATATCTGGTGTCTCTGTGCATGATGTTTATGTGTTGATGTGATTTATCTCATCTGCTTAATACTTGCTGCTCTCATATCCAATCTGCTATTACATTAACAAATCTGTTTGATAGTAATACTTGTTGCTTACATATTAAGTTGACCATGAAATGAAGGTGTAAATAAGATTTAAAAGAAAAGTTATAAAAGTCCATGTTTTTGTTAAACTGATTCACCCCCCCCCTCTCAGTTTAACTAAGGGTTCAACAATTGGTATCGGAGCAGGTTCCTTTTGTGCAAGCCTAATAGCTTGAAGGAGATCTAGTTAAGTCATGGACTATCAAAATGTACCTGTGTTAAATACAACAAACTTTCCTGAATGGAGACATAAGGTTAAAACATGATTATTGGCTTATGAACCTGAAGTATGGAAGCTTGTATGTGATGGTTACTGCACAGAATCCCCCACGGTGAAAGAACAACAGAGGAATGCCAAGGCAAAATGTGTAATATATAACAGTCTTCATAACAAGGACCTTGAGTTGATAATGGATTTAACCTCTGCAAAAGAAATCTGGGATAGACTGCACTTCATACATGGAGTAGACACTAAGGACTGCACTGACAAGAAGGATAAGAGAATTAAGAAAAAGAGAAATTCATGTCAAAAAGAAGATTCTCAATCAAATGAAGTACCTACTAGCGTGAATGGTAGTAAGAACCATGAAGAAATTGCAGCTGAAGAAAGGGCCAAACTTGACACTGCTTTGACTGAAATAGAAAGATTGAAGAATGAAAACAAAGACCTTAAGACAGTGATGCAAATATGTGATGAAAGAGAATTTGAAGATAAGAAAGAAATTGTTGGCCTGAAGACACACCTTGAAGAAGCAAGGAAGATAGAAGACACTCTGCTGCAACAAATGAGAAAGAAAAGTCAGGAATGTGAAAGATTGGAAGAAGAAGTGATGAGTCTAAGAAAGAACTTAGAAAAAGCCCAAAGAGAACTACTAATGAATACACCTCTAATGAAAAGCTCTGGACAGTTGGACCAAATTCTCAATGCTCAAAGATCACCTCACATAAAGGCTGGGATATGATATGAAGGGGAAACCAGCAAGTCCAAGATTGAAGATAAAAGGAATGTCATTTTTGTAAAGGCAGTAAAGGAAGATGAAGTAGCACAGAAGATTCCCACAGAAGAAGAAGCCAGCAAGAACAAGATTTGTAAAGAAACAAACATAACCAAGAAACAACATGAGAAGACAAAGAATGAAGGGATGAAACAATCAGCTACTAAAGGCTCATATGCTCCTAAGGATGAAGTGAATAAATTTGGAAGTTTTCAATGGAGGTTCTTTCCTCCTATGAAAAATAGCACATGTTTCTCTTGTCATAAACCAGGACATAATGCAGCACAATGTAAGAGAAGGCCTATCAACTCCAACCAGCAAAAGATGCAGCAAAAGAGAAGAACCCCTCAAGCAAGCAAATGGAAAGGACAATCTTCCACCAGGTACACAAATCATTTCCATGGCTATTGTTATGCAAGCAATAATTTTGGACATAAATCTGTTGAATGTAAAATGTATTCAAGAAGGGGAACAAAGCATTATACATCAGCTCAAATGCACATTGGTCAAATAAGATGTTATGTATGCATCAAACTTGGTCACAAAGAAAAAGATTGTAATCTGCCATATACATTAAAGAACTCTAGATATATGATGGAATTAAAACGATGCAGCAAATGAGAAGACTACCTCAAGCAAGCAAATGGCAAGGAAAATCTTCCGCCAGGTACACAAATCATTTCCATGGCTACTGTTATGCATGCAATGAATTTGGACATAAATATGTTGATTGTAAATTATGTTCAAAAAGGGGAATGAAATATTATGCATCAGCTCAAATATACTTTGATAAAATAAGATGTTATATATGCCTCAAGCTTGGCCACAAAGCAAAGGACTGTAAACTGCCCCATATATTAAAGAGCTCTAGACAGATGATGAAATCCAATCCAATCAAACAAAACTATGAATCGGAAAGGAGTGTAGACATTATGAAGAACCCCAATAAAGTATGGAAAGTAAAGAGAAAGGGGGAGCCTATCATCTCAATAACATAATGTAAAACATCATAGTCTCAGGGGGAGCTGCTCTAGGAAGAAAAGAAAATATCTAATCAGTGACAAATATGAAGCAACATCCCAGGGGGAGAGCAGTTCATAAAAGGTCCCCATGAAAGTAGTCTAAGAAGAGCTCCTTGGAATGAGGATAGCTATAAGATCAGGAATGCACAGGACAATTTCTCTAACAGAGAACTAAAGAGAAAGAAGATCATCTGAAATATTAAATAGCTAACAGATTGATGGAAGAAGAGAAGACAACAAGAAGCCTTGGTGGTAGAGAGAACATCATCCATGAGCATGTAAGCTAAGAAGACACCAGCACATAAGTGATGATCACAGTGTGCATCATACAGCCAGAATGAACAAGTGAACCACTTTAAGAAGGAGGAATAAGAGAAGAGCCTATCATCATTATATCATTACATCTTTCATCTATGAAAAGTCCCCTTGACGAAATGCAGTTAAGTGAGTGAAAAACCTCTAAGTGATCTGCCCATGAAGATTCCAAGCAAAGAAATTGAAGATGTCTTCTTGAAGTTCATTATGTTAAAACAATTGAATTGTATGAAAAGCAGCAATGATTCTGGAGCAGTCCTAGAAAACAAAATGCAGTGGCATTCCTTTGAACAGAATGGCAGAATAAGCAAATGGTTAAAGATGTCAAGATAAATTTCAGGATATCGATAACTGTTGGTGTGAACAGTGGAAAGCTCTACAGTATAATTTATGAAGGATGTCTTAATTAAGGATAAATGTGCAAGCTAAAAGTGAAATCTCAGCATGGTTTATCAAAATAATATCTATTGATGGTTAAGTACAAGCAGCATGCTTATCAACATATTACCAAGCATTATCAGTAGAGCAGCAGTATGATACAGGTCCACAGGATCAAAGAACTATGGCAAAAGAACCTCAAGGTAAAATTCCCAGTATTATCTGCATTCAGCATGAAAAGGTTAGCAGCAGTGCTAAAGGATCAGCATTAGGTTTACATTTGAAGAAATATATTATGCATTGAAGCAGCATCTGTCTCTATATATATAATTGCATGCCCTCCTGAAGTTAGTACATATATCTTCAAGACCTCTTTTTGAAGATTGTTCACAAACTGGGTGAAGCATGTTGGCTAAAATCTCAAGTAAACAACTTGAATATATTCGTGTGAAAGATCATCATGATGGAACAATTAAAGTATCGAAAGTATGAAGGATGAGTTGTGACAGCTGAAGCTCAAAAATATGTTATTGATTTATCACGAACATACTTCAGCAGAAAGGATTTGCTAACATCTCACCATTGAAAAGAGATTGATCACTGACATACATAACCCCTTATGTCATAAAGAAAAGTGCTTGGTTGATAAGTAAGTCTAAACAATAAATTGAATGTATCTAGCCTCAAAGTTTTGTTGTGAAAGTACATTATGGAAGCAGTAAAGGGAGTTGATTTCTTAGATCAAATTTTGGTTGATTCATATCAGTAACAAGGATCTGCAGCTATTTAATGCAAGATTATTATCAGCATCCTAGCTCAAATCATCACCAACAGGCAAGGAAAGTGAACCGCAGCTATAAAAGACATATTAGCTTCATCACAAATGAACAAATAATGTACTGCAGATGAGTATTGCAGTAGAAGACATACTCCAACTACAATTTCCTCAACAGATATGGATTTCAAATGAAGATTATAATATAGCTGAAGCAAGATTTATGTCACATGGAGCATTCACAATCCTTAAGTCTTGATCCAATAATGCAGTTATCATTATACAAGTCTGATTATATATGGCTGTCATCACCTACTCTCTATACAAGCGCAAGAAGTCTATGCTTTGAAATGATATCGACTTAATGTGTATATACAAGTTCAAATAATCTCAAAAGTGTTCTCTCAACAAACCTTATACACCAGTTTGGAGCAGCAAGATACACAGTCAGAAGAAGAAGGCCTAAACACATATCAGAGAGAAGAAATGCAAAGACAAAATCTACACTGAGAAATGTGCAACCCTTTGCCATTGATGTCAAAGGGGGAGGAAAAGCAAGTAGTAGAAGATAGGATATTCTAAAAGAAGCCAGGCAGAGAAAAACTTGGAGGAAGCATTGGATTATTGGTGGATGTGTTGCCATCAATGCCAAAGGGGGAGACTGTTGGAAATGTTGTCATTGATGGCAACAGAGATGGAAAAGGAGGAACATCTGAGGCAACAACAAGGAAAAGAGAGCAGAGATAGCACAAAGAAGATATAGAGAGCAGCTCGTGAGTAAAGAGACAAGCTCCATTAAGAAGAAAAGGCAAGAAAAGTAGATTAAGGAGTAGCATCACCAAGGAGCGATGAATTAAAAGAGAGAGCGTAAGACAAATAGGCTATGAGATTAAGAGCTGCTGTTAATATGGCCATGAAGACAAGCAAAGAAGCACATGAAGGAAACAAAAGCACTCATATTGGGGCGCAGACAGCAAGGAGTCAACATGGGCGTAAAACACAGCAGGCTAAATTAATACAATGGAGGCGTAAAAGAAGCAAATGAAGGCAGAGAAGCATTATACGCAGGTAGAAAGCTATCGCGTGATTTCGATTTAGAGGTGTAACCATTGTATACATAGGCGTGAGGCAGAGCAGCTTATAAAATACCGAGAACTGCAACTTCAGTTAAGGCATATATATAATCATATTCACAGAACCAATACTCCAACTTAGCTTTATACATTTAACATAACACAAATATTTCGGGAATCGCACACTCCAATCGGCGTTATACATAACACAAATATTCTGGGAATTGCACAGAACCGTATTCCGGGAATCGCTTAACCCCAAGCGGCAAGGCACATAAATTCCGGGAACCGCCTACCCCGATGGAGGATACATATATATATATATATATATCCATCACCTTACATATATGTGCAACGCATCATATAAACAAAGGTCAAAGCATAAATATATACAAAAGGAGCGCTTTATTATAAGTTTCATATTATTAATCCTGAAAACAAAAGAACCAAAGGTCCAAGGCATATATATTATGGAGCGCATAAAACAAAGTTTTATAAGGTGGGACCCCTCCCCAATCGGATCGGAAATGTGAAGAGTCCAAAGGTGGAAGCGCATTGCAAATTCAATCGATTGGTGATTTCCGATTGAATCGAAATCGGAGCACATTGGAGCTGCAATAGTTGAGTGATATCAATTCAAAGACATGCTATCTCATTGAATCGGACGGTCAGAATAACAACCGGTTTGGTATTCAAAGATTACATTGCGATCGCCATTTGCACGCATCGAGGCGTAATATATATATATATATATATATATATATATCATTGAAATACGATGAAATAAGTTATATATATATTATATATATATATATATATATATATATATATATATATATATATATATATATATATATATATATAATTGAATGGAGCGGAGTCGAATAATAAAAATACATTGAAAAGTGAACACTTTGATAAATAACAAATGCGGACCAGAACTTGGAATATAGGCTGGAACCCTGTGTCAGATTAAATAAATAACGAAACCGAAGGTAGCGAACCCGAGTTAATGGGCGAGGAGATTGTACAGCCGGCGTAAACCATAGTTTAACACTGTAGCGAAACCATGGGCCCAGCTGAGGATGACGTCATGTATTCCAAGGGGGTCTCCCTCCACTATCTGCTCGAGTCTGCTACCCCATCGGAATCTTACCGCCTCTGAATTAATATGTTGCATGGTTCAATTTATATTACGGGGCGTTGTGATTTGATTGATATATATATATATATATATATATGATAAGGCGCATACGAATGGTTGAGTGTTGACTCCATGTTGGCATATGAGTTGTACGTGTGGGTCCCAAGCCAAAGTTCTAATTGATCGGGACTGTTTGACTAAGGATTACGAGTTAATAAAAGAATGCCGATTTCTATAGGATTTCGTTAATAATTGAAGGACGCTGTAATAAAGGAATATGTGAACGCGGGTTTATATATGTACAGGCCGAGAATTGATTAGACCAAAGGCTTAAGGTGGAGGGCGATTGTTTATATAAAATAATTGTTGTGAGATATATAAAACATGGTTGCGGTTGTATTAAAACATGCCGCGTGGTCTGTAGACCCACGGGCCTCAGCTTAACGGGAGGGCGATTATTAAATTAATATAGTTGTGATATATGTATGTTCCAGCCTGCGGAACTCGCCACATCAACAAGACACTCGTGGCATGAAAAGGGTTGGAATTCCTCTAGATTTACAGTCAGCGGATATAAAAGGCACATTTACACATATGCAGCAGTTACACCACAGCAGAGGACAGAAGAGCAAACAGATCTGAAAGAAGATAAAACACAGTCACAGAAAAGACAAAGACATCCAAAGAAAAGACAAATGCGTACCAATTCAAAAGACTAAATGAGTTGAGCTGGAGTTCTCATTTAAATTTGAATGTAAATGTTTTATTTAAATTTATATTGTTGTGATGCATTGTGTCTCCCAGAGAAAACAACCCCACCGTAATGTTAAAATTGACACCCAGAATAGTAATTTCTTGTAATACAAAAGGAGGAGAAGTGAGGCAAAGAGACATGGCTGTCCATTTCGAATTCCCAGTGGAATACAAACATCCATGAAGCTATTTTGTATAAAACAGGGTAATATCCAAGGGGAGAAGGTTGACGAAAACAGAGTGAGAGAAGAAGAGAGTGTGCAGTAGAGTTGAAGAGATTTGAAGAGAATAAGAAAGCTGCAAGAAGAATGTGAATAAGGAGGAGCTGAGCAAAGAAGAAGAAGGGGCTGAGCAGAGATGATGCAGGTCTGGTATAAGAGTTGATGAACAGCAAAGAAGAAGGTACAGAACAGAGCTGATATCCAAGGTAAATCAGCAAGTGTTTTTCTTTTGAAAGAGTAAGGAAGTTGGAGCTTCCCTATCAAGTCGTAGCTTGATAGATGTCAGTTGTAGCTGACTGAGGTAGGAGCCTCCTGTAGGTTGGTGCCTGCAGAAAATAGATGGGAGTTGGTGCTTCCACATCAAGTTTTAGCTTGATAAAATGTCAGTTGTAGCTGACTGAGGTTGGAGCCTCCTGTAGGTTGGTGCCTGCAGAAAATTGATGGGAGTTGGAGCTTCCTTGCAAGTTGTAGCTTGCAGAATTGAGGTAGGAGCCTCCTGTAGGTTGGTGCCTACAGAAAATCAGTGGTGAGAGGAAGTTGGAGCTTGCCTTTGCATCACAACAATAATAAGATGTGTTTTTCTCCCTTTATGGGTTTCCACTTATATCTGGTGTCTCTGTGCATGATGTTTATGTGTTGATGTGATTTATCTCATCTGCTTAATACTTGCTGCTCTCATATTCAATCTGCTATTACATTAACAAATCTGTTTGATAGTAATACTTGTTGCTCACATATTAAGTTGACCATGAAATGAAGGTGTAAATAATATTTAAAAGAAAATTTTTAAAAGTCCATGTATGTGTTAAACTGATTCACCCCCCGCCTCCCAACCAAGGGTTCAACAAATATATATATTCATGTGCATAAGGAAGGTAGATGGACTTAAGAAATGTTAGATGGGCATTATTTTATGTCTAATTTAGAGGCCCGCCATCACCCCCCTACTGAAATTGTTGCTCATCCTCTGAGCAACCTATTCATCCTCTCTGCCTTATGGTTTTTTCTGCATGATGGTTTATTTCATTTTCTGTTTATTGGACCATGCGCTACTCCTCCTGCTAATATTCTTGCTATTCTTATTGTAGGTGCTTCATGGAGGTCCTCATATGCCTTGAGAAAATCTATTTTTCATGCCAAGAGGTGGTGGATCCACCTGTTATTTCTTTTTTTCTTTTTTCTCTCTCTCTCTCTCTCTCTCTCTCTCTCTTTTATTGCATGCAAAGTAAACTCACAATTTTTTTTTTTGTGAACTGAGTTCACCCTTGGTTATCCCTTGGCACTCCTTGAATTATATTAAAATGAACTGCTTACTTCCCATTTTCTCATGTCCTTTTTACTTTTGTCTTGTTCCTTTTCTTGGTGGAAAAAGTGAGGATAGTTGCTAGATAAGGCTGAGGTCTCTTTTCTACTATTTTTGGCTATATAAAAAATCTTTCCTTCTCACACTTTTTGATTTTTTATTATGCTAAAACAGATTTGAAGAAAGGGTTAGACGATTGCATACCTACGCCTTACCATAGATGAGCAACCTGTG
This sequence comes from Pinus albicaulis, assembly GCA_034641835.2. NCBI lineage: Eukaryota > Viridiplantae > Streptophyta > Pinopsida > Pinales > Pinaceae > Pinus > Pinus albicaulis. Next base: position 148,852 of record JAXQQM020077596.1, read on the forward strand.
ATGCGGCGAAAATATCGCATCGGCATTCAGAAGCGATAAGTGTTAAAGGAAATAGGGAAATGTTGCAGTTTGCGAAGTGTGATGTACGATAGTGGGAGATTCGAGGAGCAAGGGTGGAAGTCAAGCTTTTTGATTTTTTTGAATGGTTTCTGTGCGGTACCAAAATGTCATTGCAATATTTCACAATCGGGGTTTGGAAGGAGAAAGTGTTAATGGAACCGAATGAAAACTTTGATCTGCGATGAGCGAAGTATGGTAGCAGTAAGTTCAAGGAGTAAGGGTAGAAGGTCGAATTCCAATGGTTTTCAAGTACTTTACATTAAGGAGGTAAGGCCATAATGAATAACAAAAGACAAAGGAATGAGGTGGGCTGAATGTTTTTTTTAAGTGTTTTTGAGAATAAAAGGTGGGTGAAACAATAAAAAGAAGTGTAAAACAAAAGGGAATGGAGGTGCACCAATAGTGCTCAGAAGTGTAACACACCTGCGGATTCATCCATGGAAGGTAGAAAAAAATGCGTGATAAAAATAGAGAGACTCGAACTTTGTAATGCAATTTCTTCCCTAAACTCAAAAAAAAGCAATTGTTGGCTTGTGGGAAGGTCTACCCTGCTGGAACACTATTGACAGATATGAGAATGGGATCTTGATCCACAACCTCTTTGGCTTTTTTTTATCAATTCCATTACTCACAAGAAAATGAAACCTACAATAGTAAACTGAAAGAAAAAACTAAATAACAATGAAACTATAAGAAACTAGCTAATTGTTCAAGAATAAAACTAAATAAATGGCAGAAAAAAAACTGGCTAAATGATAGAAAGGAAAGAATGAAAACAACAGAGAAGCTAAGGCACATGGGTTGAGCCCTAACACACCAGCCCAGTTCTCTAGAACTAAATCGGTAAAATGGAGTCTCTCTGCTCATTTCAGGAAGAAAATAGCCTTGTTACATTTCTAAAAGTCTAATCACCGAGAACAATAAAATTATTAATAGCTTGCAGCAAAATTCCCAAAATGGAATGGAAGAATCGACTCCCTCACTAACTAAATCCTTCGTATCTCTAGCTCTCCTCTATTTATTCTATAGGGAAACTACCAACAGCTCCCTTGAAAATGGTGATTGAATTCACTTGACTCCCAGTAAACATATATCTAGTGCTATCCTCTTTGAGTTGATTGGCTGCCTCTGGAACTCGAATTCTTGGAGAGAATATTTGGGGTCATTGATCCACTTAACTCCAAGTCAACAAAGGTTGAGTTGCTCAACTGCCTCTGTAATTAAAATTGCTGGAGGGGATCTCATGAGGATCCTTTGGCTGCCTTTGAGAGTTAAAGAGGGTGGAAAAACCCCTTAAATCTCTCCAAGATCTCTCCATAAGTTTTTGGTATTATGCTCATTTATTCTTCAATATTGATCTTCCAGTGGCAGGGATCAAGTCGCTAAATTATATCCTTCTCCAAATCTGCATAATCTTCCAAATATTCTCACAATATTCTACAAAAATAACCAATATTAGGCACAAATATGAAATTACCTTTAAACATTTCTAAGAAAATATTAAAGCGTAAGAAAACATTATTAAGTGTTAAGGGAGATATTTAATATATCTTTTCATATGCATAAGGAAGGTGGGTGGGCTTAAGAAAGGTTAGATGGGCCTTATTTTATGTC
>JAXQQM020064362.1:0-60454 GCA_034641835.2 Pinus albicaulis
GGTTCTTTAAAATGCAGCAAGATGATGGAGCTTAGTGAAATGAAGTCGCCTTCACTAAGTGGGCCCGCAGGAAAATTCTGGCGCAATGTCTATTTTTAGACTATGTCTATTTTTAGACATATGGAGCATGGTCCAGGGGTTCCAGTATGTTATTCATGGAGTAATTGTCATGTTGGTAAAAATATATGGACCTCTACTTTTTGACCTATAAGTCGATAGGTCGATGTCTATTTTTAGACTGCCTATCCTAAAAATAGGGAAGTCAAATATTATTTACCCTTAATAATATTTGGACTCTAAACAGCAGTTTACTCTCTTGGAGCACTTCAGTTCGAGCCCTGGAAGTGGCTCATGAAATTGACAGAGGAATTACGCTATTCCTAATGGTTTGGTGAGCACATGCATGGTTGACTTCAGTTAGGACTTTAGTGGCAGAAGTTTGGTGGAGTTAATGAGACAACTAGTGGACTTGTGTTCTGTTTTATTTAGTTGAACTGGTTGAGATTAGTTTAACTAGCTAATCAACTAGTTATGAGTGGAGTGAATTAAATATTATTTAATTCATTAATTAGTAACTCATTATTAAACTCAAGAACACATCAGTTCACTACAGTGCATGGACAGTTCAGTGGAGACCGGTGAAAGAGGTAGATGAAAGGGTGGAGTTAGCTATCAGTGGCGACATCAGTTGTGCATGAGATTTGCACCACACTTGGAGGAATTTCCCATGATGATTGCACTATCAAGCCAAGGAGATTAGAACCTTGGATCTCTATATAGACAGGCCATGATTGCGCAATAGAGGCAAGGCAATTAGTGGTGATTTTTGAACCAGTAACCTGTTCAAAACCAAGCTAGTTTGTGTGTAACTTCATGAGATAGTACTGAGTACTTGTGAGGAGTATTGTACTGATTTTGTTACATGATTTCTCCATTATAATATACACAATAGCTGCGGGATTTTCAGCTATAAGCTTTCCCCATACATACTGTGTTAATGTGTATGATGATTTGATGTGCTATCACTTGTTTTATTTCCGCATGTGTGATGATCTGAGTGGAAGAGATTATGTGTTGCATATAAATTCGAATTGTATGTGATCAGGATAGTCTCGATGGATAATTAATCATTATTCAGCAAATTTCTACATGGTATCGGAGCTATTGAAGCAGAGATTGATCATCACAGTGATTACAAACTTATTTCGGTAGACAGAGTCTGCATGCGGGCCAGGTAGCCTCTGGATCCATCCTTTCTTTGAAAGGTGATATATCTAGTAAACGCCCCTTGCAGTCAATCTCTGTGCTAGAAATAATTTTTTCTCACAGATCTAGAGTGGTTGAGCTTTGAGGTGGAATTCGAATTTTGCAGCAGTTTTGTTTTCTTGGTGCCAGTGTTGAAAATGTCTTTCAACGGTTTGCGACTCGAATATGCTCTTGAAGGCAGTTCGAATTATGTTGCATGGAAGGATCGCATGGAGGCAGTATTAGAAGATAATGGTCTCAAGGAGTTCATAGATACAGATGTCCAAAAGCCCACTGATCCTGCTGAAGTCGATGCATGGCAAAAGAAGATGGCGAAGTGTCGAAGGATCCTGTTGGAGGGCGTCAAGGATCATATTGTATCCAGCCTGCATGGAAAGGCTACTCCATATTTAATGTGGAAAGCTTTGACGGATCTATTCCAGAGTAAGAGCGACCAAAGGAAGCCGGCGCTCAAAGATAAGCTCAGGAACATCAAGATGGAGAAAGGCGACAGTATCGCCAAATACCTCACGAAGTTCACTCAGTGCAGAGATGAGATGGGAAGTGTGGGGGTGACTGTCGAAGACGAGGACATGGTCGACCTGGCTCTCCTTGGTCTTCTGAAGGCTTGGCACTCATATCAAGATAGTGTCAATGGTCGGGAGAAGCTGCCGGGATGGGAGCGCCTTTGGGCGGATCTCATGTAGGAGGAGATAAGGAGGACTACTCGACATGGATCTTCATCAAAGGGAGCTGATGAAGAAAATTGCGCTTTGGTTACCAAAGCAAAGAAGGGGAAGGGTAAGAAAACTTCTCATTCTGGTGCAAAGGGCAAGAAGCAGGATATGGAGAAAATGAAGTGTTTTCACTGCCATGATCACAGACATTATGCTACCAATTTTCCAAAGAAGAAGAAAAACAAGCAAGCGGGAAGATCTGCAGATGGAGAAGCTTTGGCTTCATAGTTCGAGCTTGACTTTTCACTGATCACATGCTTGGTTTCAAGTGTGATGGGATCGGTATGGTTCTTGGACAGCGGTGCGTCATTTCATATGACGGGAGATCGGGATTTGTTCTCAGATCTAGAGGAAAAAGATTTGGGTGTGCACATCGAGATGGGCGATGATGGTAGATACAGTGCGACTGGTATCGGTACCATATCCTTTCAGAGGGAGTCTGGTAAACCCTTTGTATTGAGGGATGTCATGCATGTACCTGGATTGAAGAAGAACCTGATTTCAGTAGCGATGTTGGAGGATAAGGGGTATGATGTTGTCTTCAGCGAAGGAAAAGCCTTCCTGCACAGTAAGACTACTGGAGAGACCCGAAAGATAGGGGTTCGAACTCAGAACCTTTATCAGTTGCAGGTAGATGACTGCGCAGCTATGGCATGCAAGGCGGGAGAAGTGGTGAGCCGGGATGATGAGGGCGAACTATGGCATAGGAGATTGGGCCATCTTCACCATGGAGCTTTGAAGATTCTGCAGCAGATTTCTACTGGACTTCCTAAGGGCACCCTTGCGCAGTCAGATCAGTGCAAGGGGTGTACTTTAGGGAAGTATGTGAAAGCCACTTTTCACGAGAAGGATAGTCGCGCCACGACGATCCTTGAGAGAGTTCACACAGACGTGTGTGGTCCTTTCTCAGTTGCTTCGACAGCAAAGCACAAGTATTATGTGATCTTTATTGATGATTTCTCTCGAAAGTGCTGGATCTTCTTCATGCAGAAGAAGAGCGATACATTCGCGAAGTTCTGTGAGTTTAAAGCACTGGTCGAGAAGGAGTCTGGGAAGAAGGTGATTGCTCTAAGGAGTGATAACGGTGGTGAATTCATCTCGACTGAATTCAAGGAGTTCTGCAGCACAGAAGGGATTCGGAGAGAGCTCATCGCACCCCATAACCCACAGCAGAACGGGGTGGCTGAGCGGAAGAACAGAACGATCGTGGGTGCTGCACGGGCGATGTTGCATGATCATGGCCTACCCCTTCACTTGTGGGCTGAGGCATGCAATACAGCAGTGTATGTGCAGAACCGTTGTCCTCACAAGGTTCTTGGCATGAGTACACCAGAGGAGGCTTATTCTCGCAAGAGGCCTGATATTTCCCATTTGCGGATTTTTGGTTCTCCTGTCTACATGCATGTGACGAAGGATGCGAGAAGGAAGCTGGATCCAACTGCTGAGGTTGGAATATTTGTGGGGTACACCGATACACCTCACAACTACCGAGTATATTTGTCAGACAGTCGAAAGACTGTTGTGTGACGGGATATAAAATTTCAGAAGGAGAAAGCCATGCAGTGTTCGCTTGAGAGGGAGCTACACTTGCATGCAGATGAGGAGCTGTTAGTTCCTAAGGAGGAGCTTCCGGATGTGGATCAGCCACAAGAGGAAGTTTAGGAGGTGGAAGAAACCACCCATGTAGCGCCAACCATCAGAGGGCGCATGCGCACTACAGAAGCTGAGCGACTGGCTCGAGATGCAGAGAAGGTTGTAGGACCACCTACAACATAGCGCAGACAGAGGCAGTCACCGGATCGGTACACTGGATACATGGCTCTTGTGAGTCAATGTGTCGTGACGGAGCCATCCTATTTTGATGAAGCTGTGGAGGAACCCGCATGGGTTGATGCCATGAACGAAGAGTATGATTCAATCATCAGGAACAGTGCATGGGAGATTGTCCCAAGACCGGTGGGGAAATCAGTGGTGGGTTCGCGATGGATCTACAAAGTGAAGCAGGCAGCTGACGCGAGTGTGGAGAAGTACAAGGCGAGATTTGTCGCCTGTGGCTTATCACAGATCGAGGGGATCGATTATGAGGAGACTTTTGCACCTGCCGCAAGGTACTCTTCCATACGGACGATCCTTGCTCTCTCAGCGCAGATGGGGTGGCACATTCATCAGATGGATGTGAAGACTGCGTTCCTCAATGGAGTTATTGAGGAAGAGGTGTACATAGAGCAGCCTGAAGGTTTTGAGATCTTCAGCTGTGAGTCGCATGTGTGCCGACTCAAGAGAGCACTGTATGGGCTGAAGCAAGCACCTCGTGCTTGGTACACTCGGATAGACAGCTACTTCACCGGGCTTGGATTCCCCAAGAGTGAGGCGGATCCAAACCTGTACCAGATTGTGGTGGAGGGGAAGTTGTTGATCATCGTACTGTATGTAGATGATCTGATTTTGACTGGCGATGAGCAGTTGATACTTTCATGCAAGGAGGATCTTGCATGAGAGTTTGAGATGAAGGACTTGGGCATCCTTCATTATTTCTTGGGATTGGAGATTTGGCAGCGCAGCGGAGGACTGTTTGTTTCTCAGGGCAAGTATGCCCGGGAGATTCTGGAGAGGTTCAACATGCAAGGCTGCAAGCCCGTTGACACTCCTCTTCCTGGTGGTTGGAGGAAGGAGGATGCTACTTCAGCGGAGGTAGTGGATGCCACTGTCTATCGACAGTTGGTGGGGTCGCTTATGTATCTGGTCAATACAAGACCCGATATATGCTATGCAGTTAACCAGCTTTCGCAAGCTATGGTTAAGCCTACCAAGCTCTTTTGGAAGGCAGGCAAGCATGTATTGCGCTATATTAGAGGCACATCGGGATATGGTCTATGGTACAGACAAGAGGATGGAGCGAAGCTTTCTGGCTTCACTGATGCAGATTGGGCAGGGAGCCCAACGGACCGGAAGAGCACTTCTGGAGGAGTTTTCAGCATTGGGTCGACAACAGTTTCCTGGTACAGCAGGAAGCAGAGATCCGTGGCACTCAGTTCAGCAGAGGCCGAGTACATGGCAGCTAGCTTGGCTGCATGTGAGGCTATTTGATGAGGAAGATCCTCGCAGGTTTGTTCAGGTTGCATTTGGAGCCTACAGTGATCTACTGTGATAACCAGAGCTGCATCAAGCTCTCGGCTAATCCAGGATTTCATGATAGGTCCAAACATATCGACATCAGGTACCATCATATCGTATATTATTCACTTAGAGAATCATGATGCTTTCATATGTTCCCTACGAGGATCGATGTCGACATCCTCACTTTAGCGCGCCACCTGTGAGCAAGTTCAAATTCCATGCAGAGGGGAGATATGGGTTGAAGGTAAATCCATCTTGGCCGAGAGGGAGTGTTGAAAATGCAAGAAGATGATGGGAGCTTAGTGAAACAGTCGCCTTCACTAAGTGGGCCCGTAGGTAAATTCTGGTGCAAAGTCTATTTTTAGACTATGTCTATTTTTAGACATATGGAGTATGGTCCAGGGGTTGCAGTATGTTATTCTTGGAGTATTGGTCATGTTGGTAAAAATATATGGACCTATATTTTTTGACCTATAGGTCGATAGGTCGATGTCTATTTTTAGACTGCCTATCCTAAAAATAGGGAAGTCAAATATTATTTACCCTTAATAATATTTGGACTCTAAACAATATTTTACTCTCTTGGAGCACTTCAGTTCAAGCCCTGGAAGTGGCTCATGCAACTGACAAAGGAATTATGCTATTCCTAAGGGTTTGGTGAGCACATGCATGGTTGACTTCAGTTAGGACTTCAGTGGCAAAATTTTGGTGGAGTTAATGAGACAGCTAGTGGAGTTGTGTTATGCTTTATTTAGTTGAACTGGTTGATATTAGTTTAACTAGATAATCAACTAGTTATGAGTGGAGTGAATTAAATATTATTTAATTCATTAATTAGTAGCTCATTATTCAACTGAAGAACACATCAGTTCACTATAGTGCATGGACAGTTCAGTGGAGACCAGTGAAAGAGGTAGATGAAAGGGTGGAGTTAGCTATCAGTGGCGACATCAGTTGTGCATGAAATTTGCACCACACTTGGAGGAATTTCCCATGATGATTGCATTTTCAAGCCAAGGAGATTCCAACCTTGGATCTCTATATATACAGGCCATGATTGTGCAATAGAGGCAAGGCAATTAGTGGTGAGTTTTGAACCAGTAACCTGTTCAAAACCAAGCTAGTTTGTGTGTAACTTCATGAGATAGTACTCATTACTTGTGAGGAGTATTGTACTAATTTTTTTACATGATTTCTCCATTATAATATACACAATAGCTGTGGGGTTTTCAGCTATAATCTTTCCCCATACATACTGTGTTAATGTGTATGATGATTTGATGTGCTATCGCTTATTTTATTTCCGCATGTGTGATGATCTGAGTGGAAAACATTATGTGTTGCATATAAATTCAAATTGTATGTGATCAGGATAGTCTCAGTGGATAATTAATCATTATTCAGCAAATTTCTACAGTGGTGATGTCTTCTTAGGGGATGATAGGAAGGAAAAATTTGTTAAACATGGATAAGTCAAGGTGAAACTGCAAGGTGGAAGGAAAAGAGCACTTCCCAATGTTCCACATATTCCTTCATTGACCAAAAATTTAATTTATGTAAGCACGATGGATGATGTAGGTGTAAAACTAGTGTTCGATAAATATACCTCCAAGGTGGCTTAGGGATCACTGGTATTCATGCAGGGAGTTTGGATTGGAAATTTGTACAAGCTTCAAGGTACAACTATTATTGATGGGTGCAACAGTTATGTGGTTCCTGAAAGTGAAGCGGAAAGCCTACTAGTCTTTAGAGAAAATACCATGCTATGGAATCAAATGCTTGGACATATTGGAGAGAAGGGCCTTCAGATACTGCATGGTAATGGTATGGTAGGAGGTATGTATAATTACTCTCTAGATTTCAATTTATGTGAACATTGTGTATATGGGAAGCAGAATCACATGATTTTTCCTTATGGTGCTAAGAGGGTGAACAAGATATTAGAGCTTGTGCACAATGATGTGTTTGGACTTGTGTCAATTCCTTTATTGGTTATGTCTGTGTACTATTTTTCATTCATAGATGACTTCTCAAGGAATATAGGGATATATTTCTCAAGGAATAATAATGAAGTATTTGACATATTTAAAGGATTTAAATCTCTAGTGGAAAATTAGACAAAGAAGAAGATAAAGGTGTTGAGGATAGATAATGGTGGAGAGTTTTTCAAGAAGGAATTTAAATATTTTTGTAATAAGTGTGGTATATCACAATAAAATACTAATCCATACACACATCAAAAAAATGGAGTTGTAGAAAGAATGAAAAAAACGATGGTTGAAAAGGAAAGAATCATGCTCAGTGGTACCAAGTTAGGACATGAATTCTGGGTAGAGGCATTGGAGATTTCATGTTACCTGGTTAACATATCACTTTCATCAATGTTGGAGGATAAGACTCCACATGAGGTATGGACTGGTAAGAAACCCTCTCTTTCACATATGAGGGTGTTTGGATTTTATGCATATGTACATGTTCGAAAGAAAAAAAGGACCAAGTTGGATAATAAATATGAAAGGTGCATCTTTATTGTGTATAAGGATGGTTTAAAAGGTTACAAGCTTTGGAACCTATAAATAAGGAAGATAGTGTATAGTTGAGATGTGGTGTTTAGAGACGTGAAAGATGTTGTTAAAAATGAATTCCTACCAAAGGAACCTAGGAAGATATAGTTTGAGGTAAAGGAGGATTAATCAGACTCTATAACAGAACAAGATTCATAAGAGGAAGAGCCACAAACTCCAGCTGTGAGAAGACCAGTTCGGGAAAGAAGGGAGACAGAAAGGTATAGTCCAACTGCATTCGATTCAAATTTGTTCTTTAAATATCAGTGATGATGATCCAATAACTGTGAAGGAGGCAATGGATTAAGAGTATGGAAATCTCTAGAAGGAGGCCATGGTTGATGAAATGGCATCCTTGCACAAAAATGAGGCATGGGATCTGGTGGATTTGTCAGCTGAAAGGAAGCCCATTAGTAGAAAATCGATGTCTAAGAAGAGGATGAATGAAGAAGGTAAGGTGGAGAAATACAAAGCTCGATTGGTAACAAAAGGTTATTCCTAGATGTTGGGAATTGATTTTGGTGATATTTTTTCTCATTTTTCCAAGGTTACTTCTATTAGATTACTTTTATCTGTTGCTACTGCATTTGATTTTCAGGTAGAACAGATGGATGTGAAGACAACATTTCTTCATGGGGATTTGGAAGAGGATATTAACATGAATAAACCTGAAGGATTTTAGATGAAGGGTAAGAAAGAACTGGTATGCAGGTTAAAAAGTCTCTATATAGGTTAAAGAAATCACCAAGGATGTGGTATAAAAAATTTAATGCCTATATACGGGGACTTGGCTTCAATAGAAGAAAACAGGATCATTGTGTGCATTTTAAATTAATTGTTGACTGTGTTATTTATTAGGTTTTTAAAGTGGATGATATGTTGCTGATTGGAAATGACAAAGAAATTATCCAAAATTCGAAGACCCAATTGTTCCCCAAATTCTACATGAAGGATCTTGGTGTTGCAAACTATATTTTTGGCATGGAAATTAAGAGAGATCGGACAAACAGGAAGCTCTAGTTAAACCAAAAGAATTATGTTGAGACAATATTGTAGAGGTTCAATATGTAGGATACTAAACTGGTGAAGGTTCTTATTCCTTTAGGTGTAAAGCTATCTACTGAAAAGTGTCCCAAGACACAAGAAGAGGATGAGGATATGTCCCATGGTCCATATGAAAGTGCAATCGGTAGCCTCATGTATGAAATGGTGTGTACTAGACCAAACATTGCACATGCATTAGGAGTATTGAGCAGGTTTATGTAAAAAATAGCGAAGGAGAATTGGAAAAAAATGAAGTGGGTTTTCAGATATTTGCATGGCACTAGCGATTATGGTTTGTGCTACCAGGGAAGACCAAGAATGGATAGAATTTTTGGAAATTTGTGGTTTTTTTGACGAAGACTGGGTTGGAGATCTGGACCAAAGAAGATCTACAAGTGGGTATGTGTTTAGCCTATTTGGAGGTGCAGTAAGTTGGATAAGTAAAAGAGATTTTGTAGCGGCTCTTTCAAATAAAAAGGCAGAATACATGGTAGCCACTCATGCAAGAAAGGAAACAGATTGGTTGTAGAGATTGTGTTCAATGATGGGGTTGGTGCAGCGAGCTATAAGGATATACCGTGATAGACAAAGTACAATTTTCTTGGCTAAGAGCCCTACCTATCATTCAAAGGCAAAGCACATTGATGTTCAATATCACTTTGTGAGAGATATGGTTGAGGATAAAAAGGTGTTGCTGGTAAAGGTGGAAAATTTGAAGAATGTTGCAAATGCATTGATGAAGTCTGTGAGCACTCAGAAGTTCTCTTTGTGTATAGAAACAAATGGGTGTTCCAAAGCTCGATTAATGACTAAGCTCTCTTGTGGACCCCTACGTAAATAAAACAAGAAGTGGGAGAATGTTGGGTATGTGTTATATTGTTTCCACAATTAGTCACACATGTGGTGGGGCGAAAGCCCCCCCTATGGTTTTGTGCTTGGATTTGCACATGGTTTTGGGGCATGATGGCTTTAGGCCCCTGGTATTTTGTAGATCTAATCAAGGCAACTAGGATTATGCTCTAATCCAAGGTTAATGGATTGGGGTTTATGAATGCTTCGACATGTATATATATATATATATATATATATATATATATATATATATATATATATATGTCTTGTAACAATAAAAGGAATATAATGAAAAATCAAATTGGTAGTCCCGATTTGGGATCCAAGGGAAAATCTTCGTGTATATCAGTTTTATGTTTTATGCTCTCGCTATTGTTTATTTTTTGTCTTTAAGAATTGGTTTGCAGATAATTTCTGTACAAGGTTAAAACCTACATGTGGGAGGAGGGTGTTATAGAGTGGCATCATAGTATGGTTCTGTTCTCCTTGAGTGATGTCTAGTTTTTGTTCCCCTTGGATGAATTTCTTGTCATATGTAGAGGTCGGTTGCATATAGGTCCTTGTTCTTGTGATCTGTGTGCTTGTAGTGTATGTATGGCATTGGTAATGATTATAGTGGTGTCGCTATGTGAAATTTGATGGTGTTGTAGTTGAATGTATTTTTTGTGAGTTTATGTTGGTCATGCATCAGTTATGTGTATCAATGTTTATATGTTGTTATGCATACTTTTCCTAGATAATGGTCATTTTGCATGATGTCATGGTATGTGGTTAGCATAGTTATGCATTGATAACGTGGTATATATATATATATATGGTGCTAATCTGGTTGGTCTTACAGACCAGATATCCTCTTTGTGTTATACTAAGGTATGCTATTTTGTTTATGATTTGGTTTAGTTGACATAATATACCTTGAAGGAAGAAGAGATCAAAGATGAATAACAAGATGGTAGACTACAAATATTCTCCCTATGAATCAGATGAGTATCATGGTGTTGGGAAATATTCTAACTTAGAAGACACATTGAGGATTTGGAAGGAGGAAATAAGGATTTGAAATGAAAATAATGAAACAATCATGCAGGCATAGGAGAAACAAGCATCAGTGAATGTAGTAATTCTTCAGAGTTTGTCAGAATTGCAGAGAAAAGGACCACTTCATATCAACTTTGGACAAGAGGATATGACTAATGGGGCCTGTTGAAGTAGACCCCATAGTGGTTAGAGATCAAATAAATATGACACAATTAGAGATGTCAGGTTCTTGGATACTCCGGAAAGGAGGGGTGATGGCCACAGGTACTATTCTCGTTATGGTTCTGATAGGTATCATGCTCATAATTGTTATAATCCTTATAGGAAGAGTGATAGGGGATATTTTCCAGAGGAGTTCAAGAAATAAAAGCCACCTACATTCGATGAGGAAATGAAGAAAACACAGGATGCAGAAGCATGGATGATTGGAATGAATAAATTCTCTAGATTGCACGATTACTTAGATAACATGAAGGCCGAGATATTTGGTGTGAATATATAAAAAAAAATAGAGATATTTATGAGGAGGAGTTGACTTGGAGTGAATTAAAGATACTATTCAGGAAGAAGTTTCTATCGAAGAGGTACTATGACGACAAGGAAAAAGAGTTTTACGAGCTAAATATGGACTCTATTATTGATGAGGAGTACACTAGTAGATTTCTAGATTTGTTGAGATATCTGCCTTACCTGAAGGAGGAGAAGGCCAAGATTCAACGATTCATCAGTGGGTTGTCGATAACATTCAAAGACATGATTAAGTTTGATGAGCCTAGATCATTGGAGGAGGCCATCCAGAAGCTAAAGAATTGTTATGAGCAATGAAAACGTAGATCTGAGACTAAACAAGATTGGAAAGGTAATGCAAGGAATAAAGTATAATGGGATAAGAAGCGAGCAAGCCCTCACAACACAAGTAAAAAAGAGAATGAATCACCACACAAGAATTTCAATGAATCTAAAAAAGGGCAGGGATTTTATTTTGAGGAGAAGAACAAGGGTGTAGGTTGGACGCCTATATAGTGATGGAATTGTGGCAAAGATCATCACATGAGATATTGTACACAACATCAAGTTGGTAGACCATCGATTTAGATTTCTTAGGAGGCACATACAGTGGGGAATGTTGGAAAAAGTGTTCCTCAGATCTATGCAGTGTTGGATAATAAGTAGGTAGGTGACTAGGCATCTATTATCGAGATGGATGGTAAGCTTTGTGATCAAGTTGTTTATATTTTTATTGGCCCTGGATCTAATTATAATTATGTTAATCCTGACCTGGTGGATAATTGTGGTTTGAATAAATAAGCACATGCAGAGTCTTGGTTAGTGCAGTTTGATACAGGTACAAAGAAGTGAGTTCATCATTTGGGAAAGAGCTTATGAACTTGAGTTGAATGGTATGTCTACATCAGCACATTTGAATGTATTTTCATTGGGTTTGTATAACATGCTTTTGGGTATGGACTATTTTTTGTATAAATTTTAATACAATTATGTATTTCTGGATTCTCCTGATCTAAAAATGATATGCCACTGTTAAATGCAGAATCCTTCTACTTAAAACTTTGCGGAAATTTAATCGCCAATTGCAAACACATGAAGAAATATCAATCACACATAACCCATATTTTTTATCGGGAAAGCATAAAGATAAAAACCCCACTATCATATATTATCTATATATCATGGATCATGAAACATCTCATACAAAACTCTAATCCAAGGGATCTCAGTACAATGTAAAACTGTCTCACACTGTCATACAAAAATTGGCATAAACATGCACCAATTTATTGCCCCCTAATAGCCTGCATCCACTGCGAAATACCTATTGATCACAATGCCTGAATGAATTCGACGTTGCCTTTCCTTGACTGCGCAATCCTCATTGGCATATCCAATGTGTGTTTTGTTTCAAGTGTGCACCCGCTATAGTCACAAGTGACAGTCAAATTTTCCCTTTCACCTATCTCTCAACTGGGTCTCCACTGGATCTGACATGCATGCATTTAATAGTAGTAAATCTTCAGTTTCATGTGAGATCACACCATGTGAATTAATTTAATATTTAATTCAATGATCTCTCAGTAGTGTATCTTTAGTTACAACTAGATACAACTAACACAACTGAGTTTAACTCACTTAACTGAGTTAAACTACTTTACAACTCACATAACTACACATCCAACTCTGTTACAACTTTGTATCACTTAGTTACAACAAATTCCACTTGCGTGTCCCACCAACCAACCTTAGAACTCGAAATTCCTTCAGTCAACTGGTTTGCCACATCAGTTAACTGAAATCAAGTGCTTCAAGAGAATAGATTATTATTTATTGTCTAATTATTATTAAGAGAAAATAATAATCGACATGCATTCTAATTTTAGACATGCGATCTATGAACAGACTTCAGACATGCATTCCAAAAATAGTCGCCCATCCATAAATAGAATTTTCTCAACCATCTATAAATAGACTCCCATTATAAATAGAATTTTCTCACCATTCTAAAAATAGACATACATCTAAAAATAACATACGGGCCCCACCTAGTGTAGGTGCTTAATTTTCACTAGGATCATCATCTTGTTGAATCTCCACACTCCCTCTCAACAAGAAAGGGATTATCCTTCACCCCAATCCTACCTCTATGGTATTCAAATTTGCTCCTCGTGAGCGCCCTCGTCAAAATATCTGCATCCTGATCTTTCATAGGAATGTATTGAAGAAACATGATCTTCCACTACACACAATATCTGATATGATGATACTGGATATATATATGCTTAGATCTATCGTAAAACACATGATTAATAGAGAGTTTAATGCAACTCTAATTATCATAATGAGTCACTATAGGATCTAAATGAGAACCAAAAAAATCAACCAGGATCTTCCTCATTCAGATAGCCTCACATGCAGCTTGACTTATTGCCATGTATTCCACTTTCGCTGAACTGAGTGCCATGGATCTCTGTTTCCTGTTGTACCAAGAAAAAACTGTAGATATGATATTCAATACCCCTTCTGATGTGCTCTTTCCGTCCATTGGGCTGCCCACCCAATATGCATCCGTGAAACCATGCAACTTCACCTCATCCACTTGTATGTACCATAAGCCATACTGAGATGTGCCCCTGAGATATCTCAAGACATGCTTGCCCGCCTTCCAAAAGAGCTTGGTAGGCTTAACCATCGCTTGACTAAGTTGGTTCACTGCATAACATATGTCCAGTCTTGTATTAACTAAATACATGAACAAACCCACCAACTGTCGATATACAGTAGCATCCACTACCTCTCAAGAAGTAGTATCCTCTTTCCTCCAGTTTCCTAGAAGAGGAGTATCCATGGGTTTGCAGCCCTCCATGCAGAGCTTACCAAGTATCTCCCTTGCATACTTTCCTTGAGACACAAAAATTTCACCATCTCACTGCCATACTTCCAATCCAATGAAATAATGAAGGAGGCCCATATCCTTCATCTCAAACTCCTTTGTAAGGTCCTCCTTGCATGAGTGTATCAACTGCTCATCACCAGTCAGTATTAAATCATCAACATAAAGAAAAACAATTAGAATCTTACCCTCCACCATAATCTGGTATAGGTTTGCATCTGCCTCACCCTTGGTGCAGTCAAGTTCAGTGAAATAGTTTTCGATCTGAGTGTACCAAGCACGGGGTGCTTGCTTCAGCCCATACAACGCTCTTTTGAGTCTGCACACATGCGAATCGCTGCTGAAGATCTCAAATCCTTCAAGCTGCTCAATGTACACTTCTTCCTCAATGATCCCATTAAGGAACATAATCATCACATCCATATGATGAATGTGCCAACCCATCTGCGATGAGAGAGCAAGGATGGTCCTTATGGAAGAATACCATGCGACAGGTGAAAAATTTTCTCCATAATCAATCACCTCGATTTGTGAGAAGCCTTGGGCAAAAAATTTGGCCTTGTATTTCTCAACACTCCCATCAACAACTTGTTTTAACTTGTGGATCCATCTTGAACCTACAACTGATATATCAACCAGCCTTGGAACAATTCCCCAAGCACTACTTCTGAAAATGGAGTCATACTCCTCCACCATTACATCTACCCATGTGGGCTCCTACACTACTTCCTGAAAGGAATATGGATCTGTCACAATACAATTTCTCATGAGAGCCATGTATCTAGTGAATTGGTTAGGACACTATCTCTGTCTGCGTTGTGATGTAGGGACTCCTACATTCTGTGCCGCATCAAGCTTCAGCCTCTTAGCTTCTATGGTATGCCTTCTGCCAATTCTAATTTTTGGCTCTACGTGAGTGGAATCCTCCACTCCATGAACCTCCTCCTGTGGCTGATCCACATCTAGAGACTCATATTTGGGAACAAGAAATTCCTCCTTTGCATGCAAGTCTAACTCCCTCTCAAGCAACAACTTCATGGCTTTCTCCTCATTGAATTTTATATCTTGTCACACCACAGTCATTCGACTGTTTGGAAAATAAACATGATAATTATGGGGTGTTTCTATGTACCCCACAAATAACCAAACTTCAGCACCCGGCTCCAGCTTCTTCCTGGCATTCTTGGTAACATGCACATAAACAAATGAGACAAAAATCTTAAAGTGAGAAACATCTGGTTTCTTACTAGTAAAAGCTTCTTTAGGTGTACTCATCACAAGTACTCTATGAGGACAACGTTTTGCACATAAACTGCAGTGTTGCATGCTTCTACCCACAAGTGCATTGGTAGGCCTTGATCATGAAACATAGCTCGTGTAGCACCCATGATCGTTCTGTTCTTCCTCTCCATGACCCCATTCTGCTGTGGGTTGTGAGGTGCTATGAGTTCTCTACGAATTCCTTCTTTGCTACAAACGTTTTTGAATTCGTTCAAGATATATTCACCACGATTATCGCTTTGCAAAGCCTTCACTTGCTTCCCAAAATCTTTCTCCACCAATGCTTTAAACTCATATAACTTTTAGAATGTTTGATCCTTCTTCTGCATGAAGAAGATCCAACATCTACGAGAATAGTCATCTACAAAAATAACATAATACTTGTGTTTTGCTATTGAAGCAACCGAGAATGACCCACAAAAGCTTGTGTGAACTCTCTCCAAGATCACCGAAGCACGCTTCTCCTTTTCATGAAAGGTGGTATTCACAAACTTACCCATGGTACATCCTTTACACTTATCTTACTGCACAAGTGTAGCCTTGGGTATTCCAGTATAAATCTGCTGCAAAATTTTCAAGTTTCCATGATGAAGATGGCCCAATCGCCTATGCCATAATTCGGCCTCATCCCAGCTCACAACTTCTTCTTCTTTGCCCACTATTGCAACATGACCATCTACCTCCAACTTGTATATATTCTTGAATCGAATCCCTATCCTCTTGGTTTGAACCATTGTTTTATGTCATAGGAAATATTTTCCATCGTTGAAGACAACGTCATAACCTCTGTCCTCAAACATTGCGACTGAGACCAATCTTTTCTTTAGACCCAGAACATGCATAACATCTTTCAACAGAAATGGTTTACCTGACTCCCTCTCAAAGGTAATGGTATAAATTCCAATTGCACTATATCATCCATCGTTTCCCATCTCTATATGCATATGGAGATCTTTCTCCTCCAAGTCACTGAAAATCTCCATATCTCCTTTCATGTGGAATGAAGCACCACTATCAAGATACCACACCGATCGCATTGCGCTTGAAACCAGGCATGCGATCAAAGAGAAATAATGTTCAAAATGCAAGGCAAGGGCCTCACCAGCTGCGGCTCCAACAACCTTCTTGTTCTTCTTTTTCTATGGGTAGTTAGTGGCGAGATGCCCATGTTCGTGACAATGAAAACACTTCACCTTCGACAAATCCAACTTCTTTCCTTTCACCTCAGATTTTTAGTGAAATTTCTTCCCCTTCCCTTTCATTTCTTTGGAAGCCAAATCAAAATCCTCTTTATCATCATGCTTTGATGAAGAGCCATGTCTAGTGTTCCGCCTGAACACCTCCTGCACTAGATCCGACCACAGTCGTTCCCAATCTGACAGTTTCTCCTATCCTTTGACAGAGTCTTGATAACTGTGCCAACTCATAAGAAGTCCCAAGAGAGCCAAGCTCACCAAATCATAATCAGCAACTGTGATTCCCACACTCCCCATTTCATCCTGACATTGGACAAACTTTGTGAGCTACTTAGGAATATTGTCGCCCTTTTCCATCCTGATATTTCTGAGTTTATTCTTCAGTGCTAATTTCCTATGGTCACTGCTACTTTGGAAAAGATCCATCAAAACCTTCCACGTTGAAAATGGAGTGACTTTCCCATGAATTCTTGACACAATATGGCCTCTCACACCTTTCAACAGAATCCTTGTCATCTTCGCTACTTTCTTTTGCCAGGCGTCAAGTAATGCAACATCCGTCGAAGTGGGCTTAGGAACATCACTGTCGATGAATTCCTTCGTGCCATTATCTTCAAGAACCGCCTTCCTATCCTTCCATGCAATGTAGTTAGATATTCCCTCGAGTTCATAATCTAACCGCAAACCATTGAAAGCCATTTCTATGTTTACTCAACTATCACACCAAGAAATTTTTGCAGCAAATTCGAATTGTTTCTACCAAGAAACTCAGCTACTGCTTCAATATTGCAATCTTCCTTGGTGTGATACCATGTAGAAATTTTAATAAAATTATGTATTTCCAGATTCTCCTAATCTAACAATTATATGCCACTATTAAATACAAAATCCTTCTACTTAAATCTTAGCGGAAATGTAATCACCAATTTCAAACAAATGAAGAAAGATGAAATGCAAATTTTTTTACCGGGAAAGCATAAAGCTAAAAACCGCACTATCATATATTATGTAAATATCATGGACCATGAAACAATCTCATACAAAACTCTAATCCAAGAGCTCTCAGTACAATGTATAATCATCTCACACTGTCATACAAAAATTGGCATAAACATGCACCAATTTATTTCCTCCTAATAGCCTACCTCCACCGCGCAATCCCTGCTGATCACAATCCCTGACTGAATTCAATGTTGCCTTGAATTGACTGCGAAATCCTAACTGGCATCTCCAATGTGTGTTTGGTTGTAAGTGTGCACCCACTATAATCACAATTGACAGTCAAACTATCCTTTCACCTATCTCTCAATTGGGTCTCCACTCGATCTGACATGCATGTAGTTAACAGTAATAAACCTTCAGTTGCATGTGATATCACTCCATGTGAATTAATTTAATATTTAATTCACTAATCTCTCACTACTGTATCTTTAGTTACAACTAGTTACAATTAGCACAACTGAGTTTAACTCACTTAACTGAGTTTAACTACTTTACAACTCACATAACTACACATCCAACTTTGTTACAACTTTGTATCACTCAGTTACAACGAATTCCACTTGCATGTCCCACCAAACAACCTTAAAACTCAAAATTACTTCAGTCAATTGGTTTGCCACATCAGTTAACTAAAATCAAGTGCTTCAAGAGAATAGATTATTATTTATTTTCTAATTATTATTAAGAGATAATAATAATCGACATGCATTCTATTTTGAGACATGCAATCTACGAACAAACTTCGCACACTTATTCCAAAAATAGATGCCCATCCATAAATATAATTTTCTAAACCATCTATAAATAGACTCTCCCTATAAATAGAATTTTCTCGCCATTCTAAAAATAGACATACACCTAAAAGTAGGTTGTGGGCCCCACCTAGTGCAGGTGCTTAATTTTCACTAGGATCATCATCTTGTTGAATCTCAACTTTCTTATCTCCATAGGACCAAAGTGGAATGCTATGAAAAAGCTATTGAGTGCTTGGATGACAATGGAGAACAAAGAGTCTTTCAAGGTAAGAAGAAGGAAACATTAGCTAGAATAGTGAAAACTATGTAGATGAAATGTAGTCACAGGAACATGTGTGTGCTATTTGCAGTACATATTTTTAGTGAGAAATATAAGGAAGTTGAGGATGTAGATGTCTTGAGCAAGTACTTGGTTTTACAATAGTTTTAGGATGTATTTCCTGTAGATATTTCAGATCTTTTTCCTCACAGAGAAGGTATTTTTCTACTGAGTTGGTACCAGGGGCAACACTAGCATAAAAAAAAACCATACAACATGAGCACTCCATAGTTGGTAGAGCTAAATTTACAGTTGAAGGAAATGTTGGAAAAGGGATACATTAGGTCAAGTGTATCACCATGGGGCACATCAATATTGTTTGTGAAGAAGAAGGATGGTACTCTCAGGTTGTGCATTCATTACAATTGAACAAGGTGACCATTAACAACAATTATCTGTTCTCGAGGATTGATGATTTGTTCCATCAATTGAAGGGAACAAAAATTTTCTTGAAGATTGATATTAGATTAGGATATAATCTACGAATAGACTATTGATTAGTAACATTTATTTTTAGAAGAGATATGAATAACCTATTTCTGAGTAACATTTCTCTTAAGGGTTTCAATAGATCAAATTTTATTCTATGGTTTCAAACCCATTTTGTCTCCTTTAAGGGGGTTTCTTGAGGTCTTAAAAAAGACTTCATTTTTCTAACCAGATGGATTGTTTATTTCACAAATGTATGGAAACGTACTTTGAAAATAATATTGTAATAGATTCATAAGATTATATTATTAGTATTGATTACACCTTATTTGGAGTGATCATTTTTATTATAGGGGTTGCTACCTTTCTATTGGATGTGGTTGGTGATATGAAGACTACTCACCTTCTAGTAAAGATTCATACTAACTCTAACAAGCCTATGGATGCTTTTTTACAAATGGAGACCCCTCTTAGCTCAGCTCATTGAATTATTTTTTTGTTCATGCTATTTTCTTTTCTCAACATTCCTTATCAAAGGGGTTGAGACTATTTTCTTCATTTATTTTACATGGCCCCGTGAAAGAAGAATAATGGATATCGTCTCCACATATTTTCAATTTCGCTAAGTTAAAAATAAAAAGAGTCCAATTATATAGCCAATAGACTAGCCCCTTGATACACCTTTCATGAGTTATGCATAGCTCTCACCTCACTACAAGGAAAAGACCCTCTAGCGGAGGTTATAAAGGAGGTTTTTACTATTATTAAATTCACCAAAATTGTCAAAAAAACATATGCTATGACATCTATTTCTGGTGACAGAGGTTTTGGCGGAGCTTTTAATGGAAATTCAACACAACTAAAAAAAATGGGCAGTCGACGGTTATTACAGATTATTTTTCATCGGTGCTCTTATTAGGTTTTAACGCACCGGTGTGTATCGATAGATAGCGCACCAAGGAAGTTGAAGGAGAATGCACCGGGCCGTTAAGGAAAACAACAACACCAGGCTTGGTGTTGGTGATACAATGCACGAGGCCGTTCTAATTGGTCTTGGAATTTGAGCGGTGTCCATAGGTCGTATAATCGCACCGGTGCGTGTATCTTTATCCGGCACCGGTGCTCCATATCACAGAAAGGAACTGAGATTTGTAATTGGTATCAGTATTGATACGGTGCACATGGCATCTACAAATGCACCAGTGCTTTTAGATACATAAATGCCCCGATGCGTAGTATCACACAAATGCACCGATATTTATAACTGGAATCAGTATTAGTGAGGTGCCCATAGAATCATAAACGCACCAGTGCGTATAAAAACATAAACTCACCGGTTTTCATTTTTGTTTTTTTAGAAACATCCACCTCTGATAGTCCAATTATTGTGATTGTTTTAAATTAATTATTCCTCAAAAATCGACACATCTTATAACAATATTCATATTAATTACATTTTTATTAATGCATTTGAATGTGCTATTTGGATTAATTTGTTATATTATATCAGAATTATTGTGGTTTTTTTTAATTCATTATTCATCACACATATATATAATCTTATAACAATATCCATATGAATTAATTTTTTATTAGTGCATTTGAGAACGAAAATGGAGAACGCAATAGAAAAAATTAAAACATATTTTCTGATTATATATATATATATATATATCTATCTATCTATTTATCTATATATATATATATATATATATATATATCATACAAAATAGGACAATTATTCGTATCCCTTTGTCTTTCAATTCGGACACTATGTTCATTACACTAAACACAATGTTTGATTTCACGGACATATTTCAAAAATAAAATGCCTCGCTTTGTTATCCAAATTACATAGTGATCATCATTCTTCACTTGAATTGTTGTCACTGCTAGAGCTACTTCCATGACGGGTTATTTTCAGGAATTTTTTGTTCACAGCATTGATTGTTTTCTTCTTCTTCACTTTCCATCTACAAAATTACCAATAAACTGAAATGAGTGTATATACATTGGTGAGAATAATGAAAATTCCAATATTAAATAATATACATCATTTTAAATAAATAAAAAAATGGCGTACCATAGCAACAATTGACTCATAAACTATACACATTCTTTCAAAACCATGTACCATGCCCTCTGTCAAAATTTCATCTGTTGGCGCATTTCCATGATTTGTTTCCTACAATTTTTATACCTCATAACAAATCATATATTTAATATAAAATATGTTTTTGTTCTATTAATTATAGATGAATCTAATTAAAACAAAATCGATAGATGCTTACAAATTCCACAATTAAATTTTGATATGCCAAGATATACTCACAACCCATATTTAACCCAATTTCAATCAATTCGTCTGATGGTTTTTCTTTGTATGTTAGCACCTATTTGAAGACATTCAATGATGAATTTTGTAAAACAACTTAAAAAATACAAAAATGAAACCTAGTTAAGTTGTTATAAGGAAGTAAAAATTACTCACAAACTTAGAGATCAACCATTTTCTTCCTTGTCGTCATGTTTTATGTGTTGAATGGGTTCCATTTTCTTTTCTTTTCTGCAATAAAATTCTCGAAAATTAATATTTAATGCTAAATTGTTTATTTGTTGTACCTAATGATCGAAAAATTCAATGATTACATATTACATTTGAAGAAGGTTATTGTATTCATTCCACTAGATCCCTCAAACTTTTGTAAAATGTTTTCCCTATTTCTTTAACTTCTAGCACCACTCCAGATGATCCAAGGAGCAATTCATTTTCATTTGCATGTTCTATTTTTTTCTTTTCTTAGAACATTCCTTTTCTGAGTTTTTGGTCCCTGCAGAACATTAAACATATGTGAATTAGTAGAATATTTAACACATGTTATCTAATAATTTTAAGTATATTATTAATGATAATTAAAAAAATAAACTTATATTGGATCGATAGTATTGTTTCATTCACCTGATTCATCTTTTTGCAATTTTTCCATAAAAATTTTACGCTCTTCTGGTCATAAATCAGAAATAATCATATCGAGCTTCATCATTTTGTGGCTTTGCATGATACATAGTAAACAATACATATTAGTTAAAGTTACATATAGTTCAAAAATAATATTTTTTATAAATAATTTACAAAGAACTTGCCTTTTTTGCTTTTCTTGATGTGTTAACAGTATTTTTGTTACTTGATATCTTGTCAGTAATTTCTTTATCAATATGAAACCTGTAGCATATCATTCATTAATATAGTTATAAATAAATTCTCAAATTTTCAAGTAGAAAATAAAACTCGAGACACCAACGCCTTTCATGAATTCCGCACTACCGCCGGTGCGTGTATATATTAACAACGCACCACAAAACAGTATACTACATCATACGGTGCGTTCAGTATTATAAACACACCGCAAAAACTTCGTAATAGACCTAACGGTGCGTGGGGTATTATAAACGCACCGCAAAAATGGTGTAATACACCCTACGGTGCTTTCCTAGTTAAAGAGAGCACTGGTGCCCTATTTCAGATTTGGCGCATCGATTTTAAAAAAAAAATCAATTTTTTAGGACATAGAACTTGTGCAGTGCACTATAATAATACAGAGCACCAGTGCGGTGGCATACACAGGGTGCACCGATAAAGAAAAATCCATTTTTTCAAAAATTCACGCAATGACTGAATGCATTGGGATTCGACTATGCAAGTCATCCCATGGGTTGGACGTCAATCTAAAATGAAAAATCCTGATTTTGAAATCACAGAAACAGGGAGAATAAAGGGAAAAAACAAAAATATGAAGGGTTAAGGGTAAAAATGGATAAAACTGCAGGAAAAAATTAAAAACTACAGGAAAAAAAGTAAAAAAAAAGAATTAAATTTAATCACGAAATGGTTTGAAATTCTATGATAAAGGGATTGAATCACTAGAGTTTTGGTTTCTGATTGTCTGAATACTTCTGTTCGAACGTATTTCACCATCCACAGTGCCCTCATGCTCTCTTGCTCCAGGTCTGTCTCCTACAAAAATCTGGCTGAAAGTTTTTAGCAAAAATAGTGAAATAATGAAAAATGTTTAGTATTTAAAGAATTTATTTTATCAAATTAGATTTTCGAAAATATTTTTCTGCCCATTTTTCAAATTGTTGCTTTTTTTTTAACTTAAAAAAAATAGAGTTTCATTTTTTTATTTGCATTTATTCGTTTCTGGTGCGTGGAAATGTGACGCATTAGTGCGTTGTATTAATACGACGCACCGGGGCCTGTTAGGATGATAAGCGCACTGGAATTTTTAAAGTTTTTTTTTTTTGGTTGTTGTATGTAAGATCATAATAAAATAATGATAATTATAAAGTACATGAATTTATTTTCATTATTTTCTAAACTTTATATATGTAAGATCATAATAAAATAATGATAATTATAAAGTACATGAATTTGTTTTCATTATTTTCTAAACTTTATGTTACAAAAATTTGTATTATTCTAGATTTGTTATTTTAAAATTATTTGCTAATTTACAAATTTAAATATTTTAATAAAATCATTTAACATTAATACAATTAAAATTTTCACATTAATAGAATTAAAATTTTACAAATTAATATTTTACATACAATTACATTAATTAAAATTACAATTACAATTTTAATTTTACATACAATTACATTTACAATTTTACATGTAATTACATTTACAATTACAATTACAATTTTACAAATATTTTACAGACAATTCAATTAAAATTACAGTTACAAATACAATTACATTTACAATTTTACATAGAATTACATTTACAATTATAGTTACAATTTTACATATATTTTACATACAATTCAATTAAAATTACAATTACAAATACAATTACAATTTGTGAAATTTACATACAATTAGAATTAGAATTACAATTTTACAATTTTTTATATATACAATTACAATCATTGCAAATAAATTAAATATTACAATTACAATTAAAATTTTACGTTAATAAATATTTTACATACAATTACACTTAAAATTACAATTCGTACAAATACAAATACAATTTTACAATTTTACATAGAATTAAAATTTAAATTACAATTACATTCATGACATAATATTTAATAAACATTGTGGTCATTTAATAATATTAAATTAATTAATAAACATCATCACAATCAAAATAAACATCATACAAACATCATATTCGACTAATAAACACATTCAATTAACAACAAATTAACATTATATATTAACATCATCACAACACAAACATCAAATATACATCTCAATATAATGTCAAATAACTCATGCGCCTATCACATATACACATATATCTGCAAGCTAAACATTAAATGAACATATCTAACATGACTAACAATATGCGCCACATCATGATGATCATCAACATGAAAATTAAGTACAACTGCAACATGAACATAAAATATTGCATGAACCATATATATATATATATATATATATATATATATATATATATATATCTAACTGAATAATTTTAAAAATATACAACTGTAATATAAATTTCATGGATCAAGCATTGGTGGTAGTATAAAAACATCAATAACACTAGTACAAGTGGATGCGGCTTGCTTAGTAAAGCTGGGCGCAACGTCGACAGTTGATGGTCGACTAGCCTCCTCATGATCATGATGATCACTAGTATTGATGGATGCATCTGCTGGTGGTAGTACAACATGATCAATATGAGGCACAGTAGTAGTGGAGGCCTGCTCAGTCAATAGTACTGTAGCCTCAGCAGTCGATGTTCCAGCTTTCTCATGATGATCGTGACTAGTACTCATGATGGATGCTGCAGGATGTCGACTAGATGTGGTCGATGGTCCAACCTCATCTCCATGATGACTAGTGTTAGATGCTGCTAGTGGAGCCTCATGCTGATCATGAGGTACACCGTGAGGTGAACGATCATGATATGCATCTGAGTCGCTGCTGGTGGACTATCCATCATGTGCTGCAACGCGACTATGCCTATAGCTATGGACAATCCTCCTCAATCACGTAACAACTTTCGTAGCTCCTATGACATGCCGCATCAGGCCATACATGTCACACGACATGCCTCTCCACATCTGTAATAGTGTATCATCGCCTTGTATCTCTCTTGAATGAGCGGGCCTGATGCCCGCATCTGAAATCAATCCACAGAGTTGCCTCCCCAACTCCATCTGGTATCTGGTCTCAGGTCGACCATGCCTAGAAAAAGGCGGTACCGGTGCACCATAAGGTGCAGGATCAACAAGTCTCTCTGCTGCACCACCAGCCTCATCCTCTAGTGCATCATCCATCTCTTGATCATAATCATAAGGATCGACACCCATATCATGTGGTGGATCTGACATCTCATCACCATCAAAAGAGCCAATGTGTGCAAAATATATACAAGTACACAACAATAATTAGACAATTTCATTACAAAATTTAATAGAAATAAGGTAAAGAACATGTTAGAATAAATATAAATAAAACAATAATATTACCTATATCATCTGGCCGCTCCAGGAGTGAAGAGGATGTTGGGACACCCTCGCCAATATAGTCTAGCATAAGGACATGGAACCATAATGAAGGGATGCAGCCTGCCAACACTGGCTAGTAAGTCTAGCGAATCATGTGATATTCTCGCTGGAAACATTATGTGTCCGCTCTTGGGCATCATCTGCCCCCACATGTGCATACGGGCCTCGAACGTTGACCTACAAGGCTATCGAACAAAACTAGGTCTCATCTCTGGAAACCTCACAAAAGATAAACAAAACAGCTCTGAAGCAAAAGGGAAGTTGACCCTCCCTTGTGCATGATCACGAAATATATCTAAGGCCATACAAAACTATTGCAAAAAAATGGCAGACCACCTGACAAGTCGTGGCTGCTATACTAAAGAATCAACGTAATATAAAAGTGACCAACTAATGCGTTACCCGTCACTGGTGTTGTGTGAAAAGATCGAAGCAATAATAGAGAGGCACTGCATGTCTTTTCTACCAAAAGCACCTATATGTAACTGACCTCCGGGTGCTTGAAACTCTGAAGGAGACAGTACATGTGCTCCAATGTATCTCTGGGAGTAAACTAACTGACTGCCTGCTACACAACCAACTGGCACGTCTGGGAATGAGGGAAAATCCACCCCTCTCCTCGATAGTCGTGTAATAAAATAAATTTCCTCCTCAGTGGGTGTGTACCACTAGTCAGGACCAACCTGAAAAGCCTATCGGTGGGAATTCCACCTGCCAATAAGATGTCTCAAAAGCACACTATGGGCCTTTAGGCCACAAGTAGCCTCCTCGTAGAACTTGAGAAGGCCTACTTACATAAGGATCTCCTAGGTATCTGCAGTAATAGGGCGAGGGCATCCATATTTCTCCGTCTCTCTCACCTCCCATTAGTGAATCATGTCATATTGTTCAGCTTGTTGTTGTTGTTGTTGCTCCTATTCTCTTAGAATCATTGCCATATTAAATAATTGTTTTTATTAAAACATAAATATATTTATAAATATACATATATAATTTAAAACAAAAAAAGCAAACATACAATTCGATGCTCCATAAAAACAGTCATGCACCGGTGCTAGTGCATCCTAATATTTTAGTGCGTTGTCCTCAGGGCCCCTAATGAAACAGACCGCACTGGATTCGGTGCAGATGTCTATTTTTCAAGCACTGTGGACTGCATATAATTCAAAATAACGGTGCGTTGACTAAAATATACACCCCAGTGCATATAGTCATGTCAACGCACCAGCTTGATGACAATGACATAGTTCACAGTGCAGTCATTTACCCGGACGCACTGTTGACCCTCTCATAATGAAAAATACGCTGCGCTAACATAAACCAGGGTGGAAAATAAAGTCAACGCACTGCACTGTGATTGCCTGGGTCAACGATGCACCTGGACAAATGAGTGCACCGTCTTTTTTATTTTTTATTTTTAGTTTAAAATTATTCAGGGTGCCTTCCGGCACCGCCCTAGAAATAGTGTGGTTACCGTTAACACCGATAGCGGTGCTACCTATAAATTTTATAGGTAGCACCGCTATCCGGTGTGAGCCGAATAGTTCTAGCGCACCGCGCGACAATTTTTTTTTTTTTTTTTTTAATGGTTATTTTTAAGTTTATTTCAATTTTTAATCTGCTAAAAGGCTTAATTATAGAAAAACTAGAAATATACCTGTAGATTTCGCTGTTGAGGAGGCATATTGGCTGTAAATTTTGGAAAATGAAATTTTCCCATTGTTTTTCAAAATGCAAGCTAGAGATTCGTGGCCAATGCAGAGCAGTAGTGTGTGCAATGGGTGCAATGAGAGCATCGATGTCAGGGCGGCTCAGAAATAAGGAAATAGCACTGGGGCTTGAGAGCTCTGAAGCACTGAGGAAATGGAATAATGAAGTTTTTTGGTCGTATTTTTTTTTGATTAACCCTATTTCAGTGTGTGGTGTTTTATAAGCGCACCAGTGCAATTCAATAAAACTGCACCGGGTGGTATCAATTTTGGCGCGTTGTTTATAACACGTTGGGGCGTTTCCCTAACCACGCACCAGGATGTTTCATTTTCAGCGTGAAAATTTGATGATGTACCAGAGCAGTGTAATGTTCAAGCACCAATGTGTAATAGTCACAAAGCACCGATTTTTTGGCCTTAATTTTTTTTATATATAATGTTATTGTAGTGCATGCTGTTTCTGGCACACCGATGCTCTTAGAGAAGAATTCACCGGCCTGTTTCTATTTTGGCGCAGTGGTTTATGATGCACTGGCGCAGAAGAGTATTGACGCCCTCGTGTGTTATAGTAATTGGACGCCCCTATAGTGTGTGTACTTCATGCACGTTGTTCGGTGTGGCAAAGTTCAGTGCACACGAGTGCATTCTATGGTATCGTGCGCACTGGTAATTGATAGCTCAAGAGCACTAAAAAACTGAAAAATCTGGGGATTTTGTCGTAAATATATTTTTTATTTCAACCCTTTACCAGTGTGTGTTGTTTATAGGCACACCAGTACTGTTTGCTACAAACGCACTAGTCGGTTTGTGATTTGGCATGTTTTTTATAATGCACCAGTGCGGTTTTTGTCTACTGAACTGGGTGGTTTCGATGTTGGAGTTGTGTTTTATAATGCACCGGAACGGACGAGTTGTGAGGCACCAGTGCTCTATTATATTATGATGCACCGAGCGGGTGCCCAGAGTGCATGGTGTCCGGTGTGCCAATGATTTTTTCTGCACCGAAGCTTTCTTTTTTTGAGAGCACCGGTGCGATTTTTAATGATAAGAGCACTGATAGGAAAACATTCGCAAAACCCTCCGCCCGCCAACCTCCTCTAGTAACCTCTACTAGAAACGGATGTATGGGATATTTTTCTTTGTGGTTTGTCAAAAACATCTGCTAGAGGGTCTTTTCCTTGTAGTGCCTATAATTGCAACCTAATGAAATGACATTTAATAGATCTAACATAAAAGTGTTTTATTTTATGCACAAGACACCAGTATAAATGTAGTTATGAAGGCAACGATCTCCATTGTGGATTTCCATTTTTTTTGTAGCATACAAGAAGAATATTGGTGTTGGAGGATGAGATAAAATATCTTTTCCAAAAACACAATATCTTCAGTCTCCTAGTGCCATTTTTGTTAACTCATTATAATTCAGGTAATGCATAAGGATTCATCAGTATCTATGAAGTTTTCTCTCTTCCCAATAACAAAATGTGTTCATCCTAATATTAATATATAAAATAAGTTTCATTAACATGTATGGTTCATTTTTTTTTTTTATGATCCTATTTCTATAAAGGATATCTATTTTTTTATTTTTTTTTGGTATTAGATATGGAAATACCTTTAAATATGAGGTGATTTGAGGTAAAATTAGAAGTGGAACAACAATTTGTGGTTCAAATTTCCTTTGTAGTATTAGGCTATGTGAAATTTCTATCGAAAGGTTTTGTTGTGGCCCAACATGGAATAATATTTGGATCAAAAGGTTCATTATCGGTGGTATGTTTTTCAGCCCTTCAACTCATTAGATTCTTTGTTTGTTCATGTTATTTTTTGTTCTCAACTTAGAATCACTTAATCGCCCTGAAAGTTCATGAAAATGTAACTTTTGGAGGCATTTCTGGACAATCCCTGCCCCCCAAAAAAAGTCATTATAATAAAAAATTTCGAAGTTGTTGTTAAATGATCGCCTAAAAATATTCAATTCCCATGAATTTTTGGGGAGGGGGATCTTTTGGTGTATTGAATGGGGCAAGGGGACATAAGGGTAACATGGATGGGTAGAAGTGAGAGGTTCATGCATGGTTTACTGAGATCTATAATCCTAACATTAGAGAATGAGAAGGAGCCTTAGGGCCTTATATCATGGGGGCTAGGGGACCTATATGTAAGGCAATGAGATAAATTGATAGGGGAATCCCCAATAGTTGTGATAAGGGGGTTAGGGGCCACATTATCACAACCCATAAGAAATTAACCCATAACAGCTAAATTCCCTATCCATTTAACCCCAAAGCCACGATCCCTTAACCCTACACTCATAACTCATAACAAATTAACCCCTTGATCCCTTAAACCCCAAGCCACTAACCCCTTAACCCCTAACCCCTAACTTAGAATCCCTGAACCCCATAAACCCTAATCCCATATCCTATTAAACCTTTACCCTTAATCCTTAACCAATAACCCCTTAACCCACTGATACCTAAATACCATAACCCTTAGGAACTTAACCCCTAAATCCTCTGACCTGTAATCCCTTGATGGCTAATTGTTAACCCCTAAAGCCCTTAACCACTAAGTCATTAACTTATAACCCTTAAAACCCCCTAACCCCTAAACCCCCTAAGCCCTAATCCTTTACCCTTTACCCTTATCCCCTTACTCCTAAAATCTTAAACACCTTAACTCCTAGAACTCCTTATCCTTTCTCCCAAACCATAGGTGCTCTAACACTAATCTTCTTGGGCATATTATTCTTTTTCCCGCTAACCGCTCCAGATAAACCTCTAAGCACTAGTAGGGTCCAAGGAAAAGAGCTATAAGGTCCCCAAATTCGATCTAAATTTTATGGAAAATCACATTTTCCCCAAATATCGTCCACATATTTTCCTTGGTGTATTGGAGTTTGAAAAACACGTAGGATGCCACAAGTAATGATAATCCTAAGACTCAATTTCCCTAATGACTAGGAGGCCTTAAAAATAAAACAACATCTTAAATTCTGCCTAAAATTACCAAAATTTCCTATCCTAAAGATGTAATTAGAAATTCTACAAAATTATAAGGAAACAATGAAACCAACTCCTCTTCTAGAAATCTCTAAGACCTTCTTTAGGACAAATATAAATTTTGAAATAAATTATTGAAATTATGCTCTTGAATCAATAGCTACCAATATATCCTTGTAGGCCACCCCTTTTAACAGTAGTAATACCAATTTACTTTACCTATAAGGAACTCCTTACATAATTCTATCTTAAATCCTACCAAGCATGATTTGTTTTAGTAAAATGGATGTTCAACCTAAAAGATTCTATCTTCATGGCCTAATATAATATATCCCTCTATGTCACCCACGACTGTTGCATTAATGGTACACTATTAAAGAGAAACATAATTTGAATGGATCAGTCTATTTGTTGAGTTTCATGGACAATATAGGATTTTTTTTATCAAGTTTTGTAATTTTTCATCATACTCTTGAGAACATTCTCCAACCATTTTCTTAATTTCCTTTCGCTTAGTGATTTTTTATTGTTCAATTCTTAGCCTCTAGAACTTAGATATAAATATTGCCTTTAATTCCTCCAATACCTTAGCTACACCCAAGGGATAAATATATATTAAGTTAATACACCATTATAGAAGCTTCCCCCAAAATGTGGTTAGGAACTTTATCAACTTAGAAACTGGCACTACAATCATTTTCACCCTCCAAATGAATCCACATCAGAATCAATGCGTTTTTTCATCACCCTCACCATTCATAAAGTTCTTGTAATTGCTATAACCATATCGTTGGTTGGGTTGTTCACTAATATAAAGCCTTATGGGCATGTTTGAATAATTAGGCCTACTCTGCCACTTGAACTAAAATTAAAACATAACATATGCCACTTCTACTTGTATTCCCGCCTTCATTTTTTTTTACTACTAGTATATCCCAAACTACTAAGAAAAGGTGCTTTCAAGTCAAAAGTATAATAAAAAGTTCAAATTACCTCTAGGATTTTAAAATTAGGGGTGGTTGGTTTGGATTGGATCCACGTTTCTTAGGCTATATCATGTCTACAACTTGATCTTACTCTAGCTCAAACAATTAGAACACATTATTAAGTGTTTCTTCCTCTTATTTATTTGTGATGATATCTCTCCATAGGTTAATAAATACCTCACAAACCAAGGTTTCCTTTTGGACAATCATGATCGATATAACTGAACGTGATCACCTCCTTGTGCCATCACTTCTTTTTTCTCTTCCAAATTTGTAGACATATTCTCCCCACCTATTCTTCTCTCCAAGATCTTTCCAATTATTAAATCCCCCTACTTGAATACATGTTTGGTATTCTCTTGACACCTTTGAAACCTTTTGAACTCTTTTACTTGTGCTGATATGTTTCCAACCTCACTAATACTCATTTTCATTACCAAAATATTGTGATGAATCCCCTTCATTCTATTCATCCACTTCTTAATTATTTAATCTTGATTAAAATCCTATTTTTCCTTATTTAATGCATGTGCTTCCTCTATGGCACCTTATTCTGTTATTTATTCAATATCATTCAATCCATTCTAGGTCACCTCCAAGCATTGGTGCTTACACTTCCATGGTTGGAGAACTAAAAAACACATAAGTTGCGTACATGAAATAACTATGTTCAAATAGTAAGGGACTTATAACTTTTATGTATTATAATATATTTATGCATGGGTTTTATAATGCCAATCAATAATCTGGTTAAATATCAATAATGATAACAAAATTCCTTCCAAACAATAACAAACACAAGCAATAACATACCAAGCCAATATAGAGATTCACCACTTGACCTTCCATATAATCCAACAATGACAATCATATTATTTTAATGGGAAAAAGCTACTCGAAATTGATATCACTCATGCAAGTGAATTTCAGGAAAAGACCAAAGATAAAATATCTTCGGTTTGTTTTGGTTGGATCGGGTTGTTTTAGTTTTCATGATCATTTTATTTTTCATTTGTATGGAAGGTGATAATACGACCTTTCCACTGCCCTGCCCCTACTTGAACCATCTCTCGATCCAAATCCAAATTCGTTGTCTTCCCTAGAGACTTCCAGTGATTAATCCTCATCGCTCTACGTATCGCTCAACCAAGACTTCGATGGTTTTTCTTGTGGCTCAGAGTATAGTTTCCAAGTTGGACTTCAATTGTTTTTTCTATTGCAAAGAGGAGGGTTTCTAGGATGAACTTCTGTTGTTTTGTCTATGGTACAGAGTAAGGTTTCTAGGTTTACAACTGTGATCCATTCCAATAAACATTTAGAAGGGAATTAAACAATGTCAGTATTGGTGTTCTGGGGATGCTATTCTGATGTAATATTTTGGCCTTCGTGGGCAGGGTTTCGAATCCCCAGTACCTGCCTAATATGGTGACAATCTGGGATTATCATTAGAGACATTATCTTAGGGAATTATCCTTCAGGTATGAGGTTCAAGCTCTAAAGCTAAGACAAGATCGAATTGTGGTGGTGTTGGAGCACAAGATGTTTGTGTACAATTTTTTGGATTTGAAGCTGGTGCATCATGATATTGAGATGATGGAAAACCCTAATGGTTTATGTGTTGTTTCTCATGCACCCAATAACTTCATGTTGGCATGCTCAAACTCCCAAGGATCCTCTTATCCTTTGGTGGTGCCCACCTTTTTACTACCCTTGTACCATCCTTGGGTGGTACCTGCCTTTTTACTACCCTTGTATGATCCTTCAGATCCTTGACTGTCTCCATTTCATGGACTGTCTACCTTTGGTGGTGCCCACCTTTTTGTTACGTTGTACCATCCTTTGGTGGTGCCCACCTTTTTGGTACCCTTGTACAATCCTTGGGTAGTGCCCACCTTCCTTTGGCTATCTACCTTTCCTTGAATGTTTCCATTTCATGGACTTTATTATGTTTTCTTTTGGCCTATATTATGTTTTCTTTTGGCCTGTATTATGCTTTCTTTTGTACATTTTTTTTCCTTTTTTAGCTGGTTTTTCAAAGGAGACAGATTAGGCCTTTTTTTCACCTGAATATGAGAGTCGAGGACTATGGTCTTAAGAGAACCACATTCGTAACTTCCCATGAATCTTGCATCATCTGCTTTGCACTCGCCTTGATGGCAGTCTCCTTGCAAGTGCTAGTACAAAGGGGACTCTTATAAGGATATTCAATACCCTAGACACCATTCGATTGAAAGAGGTATGGATTTCATCTCTACCTATTCTGTTTTAACCATTTCTATTGGTTGTTAAAATCCCCATCAATCCTTAGTTAAAGTCTCATGCTTTCAAGCATTTAACTTAAAATAATGTTTTATATTAGGGTATCATACATCCTCAAGGTCTCTAATATTTCATTTTCTTTTGACAACCCAACCCTCCTTGAAGAATAGATGCTCAATAATTTGATCTATAGCAATAATGATGTCCTAATACATCTATAGAGATATATATATGAAATTATCCCCTAGCCACCACTATATTATACACATTGATTGAATGGACATGGGTTTTTAGTCATCATTCAATGAAATCAATTCTAACAAGTATCAATATCTATTTCTCATCTAGCTTGTTCTTTGCCAATTATTAATACTATGTTTCCATTTTTGGCCTAAGCTCTTGAGAGCACCTTGAAAGCACAAGAGGTAAGCCCTGGGGGTTCACTCTATCAAAGCTTGTTGGCTCGAGTTCTATGTCTAAATAAAGAATATGAGAAACAAATGATAACATTATTTATTCATTCGAGTGAGCATTCAATCAATTCAGGATACTAAGATATTAATTAGAACCTTTAATTTTCTCAAAACATGCGTGAAAGTTGGGCTCAATAGCTTTATATATGTGTAGTTGTTCTGGATTTAATAGCCTAGTTTCGAACAATATATGTAGTATATGTAGTGGCAAGACCACCTCTCGGCCTATCTAATTGGTTGTGGTTAGGATTAAAGAAAAGTAGTACCATTTTTCACTTGTTGATTCATAGTTAAACCTTACAAACACACATTAGTCCTTTCCCATTTTATTTATTTATGAAGATGTTTGCAAATTCCATTTTAATGATAAATAAATAATTATAGCTGGAATTTAGGACTTACATTTTCAATGAAATAAATGTATGTGTCACTAAAATTAAGTTTTTATGCATCGCTAAAACAACCTTAATCAGTGGTGCAATCTTAGTTATAGTTAGTTTATGTTGTCGATCCATTCCAACCAGGTTGTGATGTCAGAGTTGATATACTTGTCAGGCTAGGGAATATTCTACTCGGACTTCTCCACTATGAGACTTGCATTGATACGGCATAACGTTCCCATTTTTATTAAAATTTCCCCATCCAGCCATAGTCTTAAGCTGTAGTGTCAGAACTCAAGGTCTTAGCACTCTTGCCCTAAGGTCTAGCAGCCTCAGTCCTTATTCATTAGCTGCATTGATTGCCTTAGCGTCGCCTTACTTTGTATATTTTGAGTAGAACTACTAGTGAGTAAGGTTTACACTACTAGATAAAGTTATATAGAAAGTACTAATTCTCCATAGATATATGAGCTCGCATGGAGAATAAGTACTTCTATGTCCACTTTAACTCAAAATAGTTAAATCTATCTCTTTAGTTCACAATAGAAATTATATTTATAACTAGTTGTTACTATTTTTATATACTTGTAATAAATATTAGTTCTAATCCAATGTATTATCCATATTGTCATAGGACTCCTTTTCATACATACAATAATATTTCATATCTATGATTAAATTATCCATTTGTAAACCAAAAGAGGAATAATCAACACCCATTCATTAGGTCTTGCCTTGCACTTAAGTTCGAGCCATATGGTATTTGAATTTATCCTCTTTCTTCTAGTTTCAATGAACCCATATAGAGTGATGAACAAGCTCTACTAAAGTAACTACTACCCCTAAGGTATTGTTGTAATCTTCCCTTGTTTCTGCCTTAGCCTTCAACCAAGCTGAACTAGGTATTGCTTTAGTTCATCCCCCATGCCTCCTTAGTTAATGTTGATAAGTCGATACTAGGCTCTATTTTTAGTCCCCTTTTGACATGATAGGTTAGCCTATCTCCCTCCTTTTGTCCTTGTGATACTATACAAGATGGCATCCAGGCGTTGACCTTGTCTATTGTAACATGAATTTAATACATTAATAATATAAGATATCTCATATTTGTAACTTTTCCATTTGAATAAGAACTCAATACTATATATGATGCTCGTATAGATGCATGTAACTATTCCACTACATCGTCTGTGAATTGATCGCTTAGCAGCATTCCCCATCGGTCTATGCATGTCAACCGATACTCCCTCGTCAACATAGCACAGGAGGTCCCATTTCACCGAGAGTCCAACAGTCACATGAGATATCAATTTCACACTAGCTTATACACCAATTTTAATTGAAAGGTTTGATGCCCTTGAACCTAGCCCCACCATATCTGAAGATGGGAGTGCCAAGGGTGTGCATTATATCCACTATTATTCATTCTAATAATGGAAGATTTTAGTAGGAGTATTAATGCCAGGAAGGTTGTTGGAGAAATCGAAGGTTGTAATATATCCAAAAATTATCATCTATCACATTTACTATTTTTGGATGACATTCTGTATGCTAGGGCTACTAGTATATTTTAATGGGAAGCTTTATCCAACTTCTTCATGAAATTTAACAATGGGTTTGGCCTCAAAATAAATAAAGAAAAAATAGAGCTAATAGATGAGGACACAGATTTAGTGGAGATTAAGAACATTGTTGCAATATCAACCCTTTTTCAGATGGATTCAAATACTTAGTTTGTTTCTTAAAGCCTTGTGCATACAAGGATTCCGAACAGGATTGGCTTGTTCTCAAATTTGAGAAAACATTATTTCATTGGGACCATAGGTGGCTAACTTTGAGAGTCAAGGATATTATTATTATTAGAGTTGTCTTTCAGGGTATCCTAGCATATTGGATGCATCTTCGTCACATCCCCCAAGCTGTCATAAAAAAAATTGAATCCATTGTGAAAAACTTCGTATGGTCTAGATCATGCCCCAGAAGGAGGATTCCCCTTGCTGGCTTTCACCAAATTTCTTGATCAATGAAAAAAGGTGGTTTGGGCATTCTAAATTTCAAAATTTTCGATCTTCCTCTTTTTGTTGCGAGCCTAGGCATATTTTCGAGGAAAAAGGTATTTGGAAGTGTATTATGATGGAAAAATATATCCACCACAAAGGCTTGGGGAAGTGGATCAGTGAGGGAGCCATATCAAAATCCAATAATTCTACAATGTGGAGAAGCCTCATGATCAACATCCGTTGGCTCTGCAACAATATTTTTTGGGTTGTTGGGAATGGACAGAAGGTTCTAGTGGGATTGGATGTTATCAAAGGCATGCCTCATTGTCATTCTCTTTCAGCACCCATCAAAGATGCTCTAGACCATAGGGGTTTTTCCAACTTGGAAAGTATTAGGAGAGGACCCCAAGCAATATTGACTAATACTTACTAGCCACATGCATGGGAAATTGGGATCACAGACTATTTGTAGACAAAATAGGAATCATACCGAGCTAATATTTGTTAGGCTGACATATCCCTGTCTTGTAGTTGGGACAAATTGGTTTGGGTGGGGGGTCATATCATTGAAGGCAAGATAATGACCTATGAATTTTATGAACAGATTACTTCATGTGCTTAGCCTCTCCCACTCACTTTTCTCTCAATACATATGTTGTCATGGAACACGCCCCTCAAAATTATATGTTTCTCTTGCTTAATACTCTACAACCAAATATTAACCTGGGACACCCTCATGAAGAAATGTATGGTGCATCTTGGTTTTTGTGCCCTATGTAAATCTGATATGGAGGACTATCTGCACTTAGTTATTTCTTTCTCTTCACAATGGATATATGGAAAGAGGTTTGTTCTCTATTGGGGATTCAAGTTGTTGGAGACAATTTTTCAATTGTTCTTAGGATATTCTCTTGGGAACACCAATCCAAATCTTTCATGACTCCAAGCAGTGGTATTCCCTACCAGTTCGGTTATGGTTTAATCAAATATGTATGGGTTGTGAAATTTTCCTACTCTAGAATGCAAAGAATATGGATTGATTTGAATCTCACTCGGAGAATAAGATAATAGTAGTAGCTCCGGATAAGCGCATCATTCAGTAAGTGGTATAGGGGAATAGGTCTCTAGGTTGGCGGGTAATAAGTAAACATAGAGGTAAGGTCCACATACCCATTTTGGTTTTTAAGGATCAACCTCACCTTTGTTTATTTATTTTCTTTTTGGAACTAATAATTTATCTTAATTCATTTTGGAAACAAAGAATGAATATATATATATATATATATATATATATATATATATATATATAATTTTATTTTTTTATTTATTTTGGAGACTACATGAAAAGTGAAACTATGAGATGCGAGTCAAATAGATCTAGATTATGTTATAAAAATATGGATTGATTTGAATCTACGAGATGAGATTAAAATACATCTATATTATATTCTAAGAATATGGATTTATTTGAATTGATCAATTAGCCATGAGTGGGCTTCGACATTTTATTCCAAATTTATGTTAGTATTTTTATTCACATAGATCTTAACTTGTCGCATATGTCCCCAGGAAAAACAATAAAACATAAATCAAATTCATCTTCACCATTGAAAAATTAAATGAAACATAATATTAACATAATATTTCATGGAAACAAACATACTACTAAGAGACTCCTCATGCTTTGTTGCAAGACAGGAGATAGGGACTTTGCCTAAGTTTCTAGACCATTCCAGGTTTTTCCGAAATCCCCATACATTTTATATTGTTCCATCAACAAAGACTCTGCTTGAGTTTCCAGACTATTCCAACCAAATCTACTACCCACAATTATTTTATGTGCTTTTTGGAAATTACAATCACTATACTAATATATTTTTGTTAGATTTGAATAAGTTTTGTTAATTTGTAATTTCAAACTATAGTGTTAATGGATTGTTGAAGTTAACATGTCATAATTCACTGTGGTAAATAAAAATACATTTGCAATTTTCAAATTTATGATAATAGATAAAATAAATATTCTTTATTGATCATTTTCATTCAAATTTGTCAATTTATTTCTAGTAACAAATCTTAAACCAATTTTACCTCATTAACCCTGATTCTTTTCATCTATATATGTTCATGTGAATAAAGCACCAACTTCTTGGTAGAGGCAATGACCTGCAATTTAAAGCACCAAGTTCCTGGTAGAGGAAATTAACTACACTTTAAAGCACCAAATTCCTGGTAGAGGCAATGACCTGCACTTTAAGACAGAATATTCAAAAAAATGGCCATAATTTAATTTTTCTTCTGTGGATAACAACGTTTTTTCCATGCATTTTCAAGGGATCAATTGGCAATGACAAGATTAACTCATATGTCATCTATTGGCAATGACAAGATTAGATCATATGCCACGTGAGATGGCTCATAAAAAAAGTGGTTCATAACTACTTTTGAAATTAAATATTCAACAAGCACAAGAAAATTCCGGTAAGTGCACTTTAAGACAAAGTCTTCAAAACAATGGCCATAATTTAATTTTTCTTCTATGGAGAACAATTTTTTTCCATGCATTTCCAAGTGATCAATTGGAAATGATGATATTAGATCATATTCCATCAATTGGAAATGATGATATTATATCATATGTCATGTGTGATGGCTCATCAAAAATGTGGTTCACAACTACTTTCAAAATCTAGCCTTCAATAGGCACAAGAAAATTCTAGTAAGTGTGGTGAACAATATGAATGTGACTTTCAGAGTTGTGAAATAGATGGACAAGTTGGAAAAGTGGATGCAGACAAGTGGATTCAAAGAGATTGCAAAATAATTCTAACCATATTTAAATTACAATTTCCAATTCAGTTTCCAAACAAAAAGGTATATTTATCTTTATTTTAAGTGGTTCTTGGAAATTTTGTGAGTATTTGCAATTTAATTAAATCATTGATATATTTTCTAGTTTGATTAGTAACCTCTTATATATATATATATATATATATATATATATATATATATATATATATATATATATATATATATATATTCCAGATTTATTAGTAACCTCTTAAAATTATATGTATTTTCCAATTTTGATAGCAACCTCTTAAAAAAATTATTATTACTTGTCTTTTATTTTATTTTTTCTTTAAATTATGAAGAAAAAACATTAAATCTTTCAAAATTTAGTATTTTAAAATGTTACTATGTTCTCTTTGAGAATGTTATATTACCAAAAAAAAACTGCATACACCTCTTTGAAATAGTTTCCCTGTGTGACTATGGAAAAATTCTTTTTAAGCATGTAGGAACAATAAATACATACTTGGAACTGGAATATTCAAAGAGTTTTCTTGACTTAGAAAACACAATCACTACTACGCTAACTTAGTGTGAATTGGTTCTTCGCCACTTATGAAGAGATTCCTAACAAATATGGAGAGAAACATCTTAGGGAATTATTTGTAGAAATATATTGAATGATGCACAAGGAATGCCCCAATTTTCTTTATATACCTTGATTATAATACTTGTATTGATATTGAAAAAGCCAATAATTGAGGCCACATGTAGCCACATCTCCATCATAGGTGCAATGGCCACCATTATAAAATGAAACATGTATTCCCCTAATGCAGCTCCATTCTTGAGAATGGAAAGATAAGTCTTAAGTAACAATTAATATTCCAAATATTGACAGGCCGAATTTCTTTGCTGACTGTGGCTACCAACATCATAAGTTGATGAGTCCTCTTGAAAAAATTCTCTCCACATGCCTAGACGACAAGTAATGTCAAATATAGCAGCAAAATTACTTGGATGTATAAAAATAAAATAACTAACGTATTATAGGCTGAAAAAAAATAAAATAAAAATAAAAAATAAAAAAACCATCATAAGATCTTTAAAATAGTAGTTCACTAGCATACGAAGATATTTTAGTGTTTTGTCACATACATCGAGAATAAAATGTCGAGCATTTTTTAAACTTGGATCTTTCTCTTTTTCTTTTGCTAATTGCAATATTCTTTCTCTTTTTCTAATTACAATATTATTCTTCTAGGGTTCTGACCACTATATGGGACCATTCATTTTTTAGTAATGATTTAAATATGTTTTAATATTTACACCACATAGAATACCTTCTTTCATTCCCTTTTATTTATTTTGTCCATTTATTCAGATTGTTACAAATATTTTTGGTTCCCATATTGAATGTAAAATTATTCAGAAACAAATATGAATTCCAAATATGAAATTACTTAAATTAAACAACATTCAATAATCTCCCAATATTATTTATTTTTTGTAATTGATATTGTGACACCTAGTCACAAATATGAAAACACACTTGCATGGACTACACGTGTCCTTTAGAGAGAGAGATTTGTCTGATTCATTTTTTCCCTCCTGGTTTTACTCCTTTATCCAGTTCCAATTGTAGCGGTTGTTCCTAGTTGTGCTCCTCCTCCATAAGTTT
Organism: Pinus albicaulis; assembly: GCA_034641835.2. Taxonomy (NCBI): domain Eukaryota; kingdom Viridiplantae; phylum Streptophyta; class Pinopsida; order Pinales; family Pinaceae; genus Pinus; species Pinus albicaulis. Next base: position 40,803 of record JAXQQM020064362.1, read on the forward strand.
GTCTAGTTCCAGTTGTAATATTAAACAACTTGGAGGTGTGAAAATTTCTTCATGTTCTAGTATTCTCTTTACAATCTTAAATAGTATATTTTTTTTACAGTCTTAAATAAAGGTTTAGGAACGTGCAACTGCTAGTGTTGGTCTTGAGGAATTTTTCAAGGAGGAAGGAAATGCATCAACATGAAACTATCCTGGTGCGGTGTTGGAATCAAGGCTTTGTACTATTATACATCATCAACAATTGGAAAATCTTAAGTAACTTTCCATATCCTTCTTCTAGAATTAAAAATTCATTCGAGGGACCTAAATCTACATCTAAATATACTACGGAAATTCCAGGGACTTACAATTTAGGAAGGCCTAAAAAAGAAAGAAGGTGGTTCCAGTCAAGGTTGCTCGAAGAACATTATTGACAATTCAAGCACTACATTGTAAGTCAAATATTGTTGTTCAATCTGGTAAAAATATGGAAAGAGAAGTTGAGAAACCTGTTGGAGGGAAAAAAAGACAAGATGAATAAAATGATTGTCGTCCACAGGTGTCTATCTAATCTTGTCTCGTTGTTCAATAGAATAACAGAGCAATAACAAGTCTCATTTTTCAGTTGAATAACATAGCAATAAGGTTGTATTTTTACATACTTGAAATAACCTAGATAAATTGGTTGTAAATTATCCAGACAAACCTAGAATTGATTTCAAATCATCCATGCATACCTTGAATTGATTTGATTTCATAAATTATTTACTGACACCTGGAATTCATTTCATGAGCATTGTTGAAGGTATACTGCTAGTTTATGTGTCTTCTGCTTTTAAATGACAGATTCCTCAAATTCATTATATCATGAGTGTTGAATATTTACCTATAATGCCTATTTTCATGTCTTCTGTTCTTAAATCTTGGGTTTGCAAAGGTATAGTGGTTGAGATAGCAATTACAAGATGATTGTAAGTGTTTTTTGTTATTAATAGTGACAACATTGTCACCAGAAATTGGCAAGTGTGGTATAGTTGTTGCAAGTGTGGTGAAAAATGTAATGGCAGGTGTAGGTGTAGAAAAGGAAAGCAATAGATTGGACTTAATGAGTTACAATAAAATTAAATGTCTTCCGACTAATGGCAACGTCAACCTAGCATTATCTCAGTTTCAATGAAATTGAAAAGTTATTATTGTAAGTTTTAATTAAATTCATACATGTACCTACAATAAGAGTTCAAAAATCAAACTTTGGATAAATTTTCTTTTCGCAGGGGTCGTTTCTTAAAACCTTTCTTAAATGTACCTCAACAAAAATAGTCAACGCAGATTAATATAAATTCAAAATCCATGCAATCACTATATTCATCATTATAGTCCCTGCTTTGTCGTAGGAAGGAACTAATAAGAGAGTATTTTTCGTAGGTAGGAAATAATAAGAGAGGATGGTGAAGACATTATTTCTAACCAATAAATTATCACTAAACATGGGGTTTCCTTGAGAATTATGTGAATCCTTAGGCTCTAAGGGTGAATAGACCAAAAATATTTCCTTATAAATCAAATAATAAATTCATCCCATATATCAAGAGAGTATCAAACATGATTTGTTGAGAAAAATTCTGAGAGGGGAGGGATGAATTAGTATTTAGGGCTGAACAATTTTCTTTTCTTTCTCTTAAAACCACATGTTACAGTACAACATCCAACATGTATGTCCAGATATATTATTATGTCATTACTTAGAGAATTGCATCATTAAGCATGAACAAAAATAACAGAACAAACCATCAAACATAAACAACAAATATGAACACCAGGATTTAAGGTGGAAACCCAATTCGAGAGAAAACCACCGTTGCTGTAATCTCAGTATTCAATATTTATTATAGAGAAAAAATTTTACAATATATGCTGGAATAGACTTATACCAGCACGCGGGCACCCACCTGCAGAAGGCTACAACCTTCTCTCGTTTACTAGCCTCTCCTGGAAGGGAGCTACTACCCCCTGCTCTCATTTACCAGCTACCACTGGAAGGGAGCTACAACCCCCTTTTAGAAGGCTTCGACCCTCAGCACCACTCCGGACCATGTTTCATATGACATACCTTGCAGGGTACCAGATTTATTAATTCTGTATACTCACACAAGTTCTTTATGATTTTGTCCGTCATTCAAAACTAGAGATTCATCATTGTGAGATCATTCTATCCATGGGTGCATCGTAGTTTCAAATTTATCAGTTAAGAACAGAGCTCACCCCTATAGATATTCCTTGAAGAAATTTTTCGTTTGCCACCCTTACCATACACAAATCGTTCTCTATTTTTCTTCTCCCTATATAGTTTTGCCTTTATTAAAACCATGAGTCAAAACCACGAACCACTAATGGTATTCCTCTGATAGTATTTATCCCACGAGGCTTTTTGATCTCTTTTTAAATTTTATTTATCAATTTTAAATAGATTGACAAATAAATATATTTATAAATTTTTTAAAAGCCCAAGCCTTATGTCTAAAGTTTAACCCTTCGGACTTTATAGAAATATCTAATGCTTCCAGATTAATCTTACGATAAACCTTTGACCCCGGGCCCACATACATGGTCAATAGCCAATCCAATATGTCCATCGTACCACAGTAAACTTCATGCAAGTGCAGCGTCCGATCACCATTAGATTAGCAAGCTTCCAGATCAACGACGTATATACATATCGCTCAATCTCTGATGGCAAACGTTAACATGCGATGGTCCGTCGTACCTGTGTTAATCTTCGCGCATCTTCAACAAATGACGATCATCCAATTACCCCTTCCCAGATCAACGGCGCTTAACGATATCGCTGGGCATCCTGGGTCGAACTATAACACGTGATGGTGCATAGTGAAAAGTGGTTTTGTAAAATCGTATAGGGACGCGTGTCGCCCGTTCTATGGAATCGCTCCCCTCCTCTTGAATACCGCTTGCTCGTTGAGAGTGTGCGATGAAAACCATAAACTGCCTTCACTGTTCCTCCTTCATGGTTCCACCCTTCGCTCAAGGTTTCGTTCATGATTCCATAGGTGTTAGTATGGGTTTGCGCTATAACTCTGGTCTATCTTTGGCAGGATTTCCAATAGCCAACGAACAAGTGTAGTTCTCTTCCAATGAGATTTCCTTACAAACATTGACTCGCAACAATTTAATGTCATTTCTCAATTCTGCTATGATATATATATAACATGTAAACCTTTCGTTTCGGAGTTCTATCCTGTCACAGTTCTGCTTCTACCTGTACATTCAAAAACATCATATCTCTACCACCATTAAGTTCTTCAATGGATACACTAAGTGCCTCGAGAGACCCTTATATATTCAACCAAGTAATTCCACGATTGTAAATATCAAACTAAGCTAGATCTTTATTACACAAAGTTCTCATCTTGGAATTCAAATCCTACCACCATGATTCCTCAACAGGGTTTCACTTTTAACTCCATTCGCAGAGACTCATACAGAGATTCAAGGGATTCCACACAATAATTACATCAGTCAATACACATATAATACACATATCCTTAACAATGATTTCATTCTTCTCCGGGCACCGTAGGTATCCTCTGCCCATTATGAAATTGATCACACAGGTCATATATATTCCAGGTTTACTCATACTTAACACAATTCCACAGTTCTTCATTAACATATACAAATCTTAGCCAGATATTCAATTTCTCCTTCAATCTATTACCTTGTCTCTTCCTAGCAGTTCTTCCTTTTTTCATCTCCTTTGTAAATTATATTAAACCCCTAATTCAACTCTACTGCTCTGTTTCATCTGCTGCCTCTGCTTCTTTTCTATCTCTTTTGCCTTATGGATAGTTTAGATGCTTCTCCTCTTTTTGCCAATTCCTTTGCCATCAATGGCAATGTTTCCGAAAATCTCCCCCTTTGGCATTGATGGCAATACACTTCCTCTGGTGGCCCCTTTGTTGCTTTTCCTCCCCCTTTGACATCAATGGCAAAGATTTTGATCAAGATCCTTTGAACCGATAATGCCATGCTCCCCCTGAGATCTTGCTGCATCTTCAAACCAGAATATGACCAACAATTCATCCTTTTCATATGACCAATGCTCCCCCCGAGCTTGTGCATTCAGAGATGCCTCACAACACCTCATAACCAATTTAATCTTCTGTATTTAAGTAGACCTGATCCTCTGTCTGGCAGAGACAACTCCCAGTTTCTGTCTGAGATATTTGAACGCTTCCCTGGATAGAGGTTTGGTAAATATATCAGAAACTTGTTCTTTGGAGGAAACATACTACAATTTCACCTTTTTTTCAAGCACTTTTTCATGTAAGAAGTGGTATTTGATGGGAATGTGCTTGGTCTTGGAATGCATAAAAAGATTCTTTGAGATACTGATAGCACTTGTATTATCACACATAATGGAGATAGGAGGTGAAAATTTGATTTGAAAGTCTTGTAGGGTTTGCATCATCTAGAGAAGTTGAGTGCAACATGATGTAGCAGCCACATATTCTGCTTCTGCTGTAGATAAGGCAATGGAGCTTTGCTTCTTGCTGAACTAAGATACTAACCGTGGCCCCATATAGAATGCACCACCACTAGTTCTTTTCCAATCATCAACACGTCTAGCCCAATCTGCATCAGTGTATGCATGAAGAGTAAGATCAACATTCTTTGGATACCATAGTCCAAAGTCTTGAGTTCCCTGTAGATATTTGAATATTCTTTTCACAGCCTGAAGATGAGACTCTTTTGGATTAGCTTGGAATTGTCCAACAATCCCAACTGCATGCATGATGTCTGGTCTTGTCCCAGTGAGATAAAGTAGACTTCCTATCATAGATCTGTATTCAGGTTGATTCACCGTGGGGGAATCATCATTAGAACTAAGATTACATCTGGTTATCATTGGTGTACTTATAGGTTTACAGTCTTCCATGCCATACTTCTTTAGGATTTGCTTGAGATATTTTGCTTGTGATAAGAATATGCCATTTGTTGCTTTTTGCACTTGCAATCCAAGAAAGAATGTTAGTTCCCCAAGCAAAGACATTTCAAATTCTTGCTGCATATCAGAAGCAAATTTCTGACTCATAGACTCTTTATTACTTCCAAAAATGATATCATCAACATATACAACCACAATCAATAGTTTGTCATTTTCAGTTTTTGTGTATAGGTTGCTATCAGCAGACCCTTTTGAAAATCCTTGTTGATGAAGATATTTGTCAAGACGATAGTACCATGCCCTTGGAGCTTGTTTGAGACCATATAGAGCCCTTTTAAGTCTACAAACAAGTTTTTCATCATTTCCCAAAATGAATCCTTCTGGTTGTTCTATATAAACTTCTTCTTCTAGATCACCATTGAGAAAAGAAGATTTAACATCCATTTGATAAACTTTGATTTGTTGGAAGCTTGAAAAAGCAAGAAACATTCTTATGGCTTCAAGTCTGGCTACAGGAGAAAAGGTTTCTTCAAATTCTATACCTTCTTGTTGAGCATACCCTTTGCACACAAGTCTAGCTTTATTTCTTATAACATCCCCATTCTCATTTAACTTTTTTTTGAATATCCATTTAGTTCCAATGACATTTTTTTCATGAGGCCTTGGTACTAATTCCCAAGTGTGATTCTTTTCAATTTGATCGAGCTCTTCGTTCATGGCTTGAATCCAACATTAATCTTTTCTAGCTTGATTGACACTGTGAGGTTCAATAGTGGACATAAATGCTAGATTGCTAGAAGATCCCACAAGAGTCCTTCTTGTTTGTACACCTGATCCCTTATCTCCCAAAATTTGAGATTCTGGATGATTCTTTTGAACATATCTAGATGGAGCCTTTTCAGACAAATCCTCTTCGGGTTCTTCACTAGGTTCACTATTTGTATCATTACTATTTGATGTAGAAGGATATGTGTCATCATCATCTTCATATGTTGTTTCCTTTTCTTATTTTGAAGCTGCAGGAGACTCATCAATAACAACATCAATACATTCAAAAATATTTTGAAGTCTTTTATTGTAACATTTATATGCCCTACTCCTAGAGGAGTAACCAAGAAATATTCCTTCATCTGCTCTGGGTTCAAACTTGCCAAGTTTTTCATCATTATTCTTGATAAAGCATTTTCTCCCAAAAATTCTAAAATTCTTTATAGTGGGAGGATTACCATACCAGAGTTCATATGGAGTTTTATCACTATTTACACGAACATGTGCTTTGTTGAGAATGTTTACTGCTGTATGTGTTGCTTCTCCCCAAAATGTGTCAGGTGTTCTGGAATCATCAAGCATAGTTCTAGCCATTTGTTGAACTGTTCTGTTCATTCTTTCTGCAACACCATTCTGTTGTGGAGTGCCAGCTACAGAGAACTGTCTTTTTATTCCATGTTGTTCATAGAATTCAAGGAATTCATTGGATGTATATTCTCCTCCTCGATCAGATCTGAGACACTTTATTTTTAGATCTAGTTCATTCTCAACTAGTGCTTTGAAGATATGAAATTTCTCAAATGCTTCATCTTTGTGTTTAAGCAGCCCAATCCAACACATTCTAGAGAAATCATCAATGAATAAGATATATTATTCTTCACCACGTGGTGAGTTTTTCCTCATATGTCCACATATGTCAGTATGAATGAGTTCAAGAGGCTTACTTGATGATCCTTCCTTGGCATTAAATTGTACCCTGGTTTGCTTGCCGAATTGGAAAGATTTGCATATGATATTTTCAGGTAGAGTAATATTGGGAAGATCACGAATAACTTTAAGTTTGCTTGATTTGTTGATTTGAGAGAAGCTCAGATGCCCCAACCTTCTATGCCATAGCCAATTTTCTAAAGATTTACTCAAATAACATTGTTCTTTGGGGTTCTTCAATATATACAGGTTGTTTGGAGTTCTTTTTCCTTTTATAATTGCTTTACCTGTATCAAGATCACGTACCACACATTCTTTTGAACTAAAGACAACTTCAGTTCCTTGATCACACATTTGACTTACACTTAACAAGTTATGTTTTAATCCATCCACGTACATGACTTCATTAGCTTTCACCTTTTCTTTTAGAAAAACACACCCTTTTCCCTTAATGACCGCAAGAGTATCATTTCCAAATGTAACATTTTTTTCTTTTTCTAGAGCATTATATGCAAGCAGTTTGTCTTTATCAACTGTCATGTGTCTTGAGCATCCACTATAAATGTACCATTGGTTTTCTTCATCTTCTGCAAATAACGCTATGCCACAATTTTCAACCTGTAATTCCTTCTTTTTCCATACTTTGGAGCTTGAAGGAACATGTTCTTTTGGCTGAATTTTTCTCCTGCATTCAGATTATTAATGGCCAAAGTTATTGCAATAAGCACATTAAACTTCATTTTGAAGAGGAGAAAAGTTGTTATAAGTATTCTTCTTTGTCTCAATATCAATCGTTTTCTTTCTTGCTTCTCTTGTCATGATGGTTTTATATGCAACACATTGAACAACTTTATGACAAAAATTGTGACATGAGAAACATTGTCCATTGAAGAAGAAATTTCTACGATCATAAAATCTTCTATATGAATTTACTTGTTGATTGGTGTTTCTTTGAAAGACATTCCTGTTAGTGTTCTTTGAATTGAGATGATCATGCTTTATCTGTAAAGATTATTTATTCCCTTGCTGAGTGGCAGCATGTTGTAAACTAGCTGTAACTGCTTTTAGATAATTTGGTGCTGAAGCTTGAGAAGATTCTCCAATATATCCAAGACCTGTATTATAAGAGGAGAACGTTGTACCTTGATAATCTCATCTAATGTTTCAGATCCTTTGGCAAATCTAAGATTCAGAGTTTTTACTTTCTCAAGTTCTTTTCTTAGACTTACTACTTCACACTCTAATTTCTCATTGTGTTTCTCCTTTTCTTCAAGATGATTTTTCAGAGTTTCTATGATTATTTTAATTTCTTCTAAGCAAATTTTGAGTTTATTGTTTTCATCAAGAAAATCACTGTCTTCTAGAGCATCCACAAAAGTATCTTTTTCTTTTCTAGATTCTTTTTCAAATGCCATGAGAAGTCTAAGATCTTGTTCACATTCTTCCTCACTATCAGATAACCCATCACTATCTTCATGAGTATATTAACTCTTTCTAGTGCTAAAGCGATTCTTATTTATTTTTGCTACTTCCTTCCCCTTTTTATGTGTTTCTTTATAAGGACACTTAGTAGCATAATGACCAACTCTTCCACAATCAAAACATTTTAAAGAAAGCTTACCTCTGAACCGTCCTGTGCCAAGTTGAAGTTTCTTTACAAAGTTTATCTCATCTTCTTCTGAGATATATCTAGATCCTTCTATTTTTTGTACTTCCTTCCCTTTTGTAGAGGTTCTAAAGACTGCTTCTTTGACTTCAGAAGGTCCTCCTCTTCTCATTTCATATGTAGTTCGTATGCCATGAAGTTGTACCACAGTAAGGTTTTGAAGATCCTGCTTTTCTTCAAGGGCAGAAACTTTTGACTCAAATTTTGTCGTTAGTGATCTTAAGACTTTCTCAACCAAGGTAGATTCGGTTATTGTTTCTCCCAGATTTCTCATATGATTTACAATATCATCAAGACGTAAAAAGAAATTGGCAATGCTCTCCTCATTATCCATTTTTAGATTCTCATATTGAATTCTGAGAGTTTGAAGTTTAGCAGTTTTTACCTTTGCATCACCTTCATAACTTAGAATGATTTTGTCCCATATTGTCTTTGCTGTATTTAGCTGCATGACTTTGACAAATTTTGATTTAGTTATACTTCCCAATAGAGCATTGACTGCCTTTGCATTCGTTTCATAATTATTTCTTTCTATTGGATCTATTGGTACTGCAGCTGAGTATTGATATCCTTGTTCAACAATTGCCCATGCCTATGCTCCCAGAGACTGAAGATAGGATCTCATCCTTGTTTTCTAGAAAATTAAATTGTTTCCGTTAAAGAGCAGAGGCCTGATAGATGTTATTCCATCTTGATTTCTCATCTTGCTTGGTCTTCCTTCTAGCAGTTAATCTTTTTCAGAAGGACCTGCTCTGATACCAATTGTTGGGAAAAATACTGAGAGGGGAGGGGTGAATCAGTATTTAGGGCTGAACAATTTTCTTTTCTTCCTCTTAAAACCATATGTTATAGTACAGCATCCAACATGTATGTCCATATATCTTATTATTTCATTACTTAGAGAATTGCATTATTAAGCTGAACAAAAATAACAAAACAAACCATCAAACATAAACAACGCATATGAACACCAGGATTTAAGGTGGAAACCCAATTCAGTAGAAAACCACCACTGTTGTAATCTCAGTCTTCAATATTTATTATAGAGAAAACCTTTTACAATATATGCTGGTGCAGACTTATACCGGCACGTAGGCACCCACCTACAGAAGGCTACAACCTTCTCTCGTTTACCAGCCTCTCCTGGAAGGGAGCTACTACCCCCTGCTCTCATTTACCAGCTACTACTGGAAGGGAGCTACAACCCCTTTTCTGAAGGCTTCGACCGTCAGCACCACTGCGGACCACGTTTCATCAATTTTCATACTGGATCCACCAGTTTCCATATGACATACCTTGCAGGCCACCGGATTTATTCATTCTGTATACTCACACCAGCTCTTTATGATTTCTTCCATCGTTCAAAACCAGAGATTCATCATCGTCAGATCATTATATCCATGGGTGCATTGTAGTTTTAGATTTATCCGTTAAGAATAGAGCTCGCCCATACAGATATTCCTTGAAGAATTGTTTCGTTCGCCACCCTTACCACCACCACCTCGTTCTCTATTTTTCTTCTCCTTATATAGTTTTGCCTTTATTAAAACCATGAGTCAAAACCATGAACCACTAATGGTATTCCTCTAACATTATTTATCCCATGGGGCTTTTTGATCTCTTTTTAAATTTTATTTATCAATTTTAAAGAAATTGACAAATAAATATATTTATAAATTTTTTAAAATCCCAAGACTTATGTCTAAAGTTTAACCCTTCAGACTTTATAGAAATATCTAACGCTTCCAGATTAATCTTATGATAAACCTTTGACTCCAGGCCCACATACATGGTCAACAGCCAATTCAATATGCCCATCGTACCATAGTAAACTTCATGCAAGTGCAGCGTCCGATCACCGTTAGATTAGCAAGCTTATAGATCAACAACATATATACATATCGCTCGATCTCCGATTCCGAACGTTAACATGCGATGGTCCATCGTACCTGTTTTAATCTTCGCGCATCTTCAACAAATGACGACCGTCTGATTACCCCTTCCCATATCAACGACGCTCAACGATATCGCTGGGCGTCCTGGGTCGAACTACAACGCGCGATGGCCATAGTGAAAAGTGGTTTTGTAAAATCGTACAGGGATGCGTGTCGCCCATTCTATGGAATCGCTCCCCTCCTCTTGAATATCGCTTGCCCGTTGAGAGTGGTGCAATGAAAACCATAAACCGCCTTCACTATTCCTCCTTCATGGTTCCGCCCTTCGCTCAAGGTTCCGTTCATGATTCCAAAGGGGTTAGTCTGGGTTTGTGCTATAACTCTGGTCTATCTTTGGTAGGATTTCCAATAACCAACGATCAAGTGTAGTTCTCTTCCGACGAGATTTCCTTACAAACATTGATTCGCACCAATTCAATGTCATTTCTCAATTCTGCTATGATATATATATATAACATGTCAACCTTCCATTTCGGAGTTCTATCCTGTCACAGTTCCACTTCTACCTGTACATTCAAAAAAATCATATCTCTGCCACCATTAAGTTCTTCAATGGATGCTCTGAGTGCCTCGAGAGCCCCTTATATATTCAACCAAGTAATTCCATGACTGTAAATATCAAACTAAGCCAGATATTTATTACACGAAGGTCTCATCCTGTAATTCGAATCCTACCACCATGATTCCTCAATAGGGTTTCACTTTTAACTCCATTCGTAGAGACTCATACAGATATTCAGGGGATTCCACACAAGAATTACATACATCAATACACATATAATACACATATCCTTAACAATGATTTAATTCTTCTCCGGGCACCATAGGTATCCTCTGCCCATTATGAAATTGATCACATAGGTCATATATATTCCAGGTTTACTCATACTTAACACAATTCCACAGTTCTTCATTAACATATACAAATCTTAGCCAGATATTCAATTTCTCCTTCAATCTATTACCTTGTCTCTTCCTAGCAGTTCTTCCTTTTGTCATCTCCTTTGTAAATTGTATTAAACCCCTAATTCAAACTCTACTGCTCTGTTTCATCTGCTGCCTCTGCTTCCTTTCTGTCTCTTTTTCCTTATGGATATTTTAGATGCTGCTCCTATCTTTGCCGATTCCTTTGCCATCAATGACAAGGTTTCCAACATTGAGGGCTAGCTACCTAAGAGAAGAATAGTCCAAGAAGGTCATACTTTGGGAACACTTGGGTGGAGTATGTACCTTGGAGAGACAATGACGAAGGTGTCTATAAGTCATGTGTCTCGCTAGCTTTGAAGCCCATTGTCTCATTGAAGAGATGGGGATGTTAGTCAAGGCCTTGAACTAGGAAAATGCTGGTTGATATTATGTTATACAGATGCGATTACCAATCTGATTTTTCTTATGAGATTCTTCAGTATGAAAGTGACCATGTACCTGTATGAATACCTCCCTAGTTAAGAGGGAGTGTTGTAAAATGTAACTAAGTCGATCTTCATATTGATTATGGATTTATGGAAAGTAGAAAACAAAGATAATAAAATGTATTTTGGACTTGCTTCATGGGTTCATAAGCAAGAGTTTATTATAGGATCTAGTGCTCCAAGACCTTGTCAAAGTATCCGTGAAAGAATAGCTTATGACAACCCTAATCTACGTTGAAAGATAAGCATTATATGATGATGAAAGTTGACCTAATTTGCAGCTACATGTTGGCCTAATTCTCAGTTAAGAAGTCAACCTAAAGTATGGAAAAGAGCACTATATATACACAACGTATGTGGTTCATTTAATAAGCAAGTTTTTGGTGAAGAAAAAGAAGAGACAACTGATGACTCATAAGTTCATGCCTATCTCTCTGAGGTAAAAGTGAAAAATGTTTGGAGTAGATTGCAGATTCCTCTGCAGTTTAAAATATGTAATATAATGCGGGTTTAAAGAGGTCTACAAGTGCGGGTTTAGGAGAAGACCATAATGCGTAATTAAGTGAAGAAAAGGGATGCAGTTATATATGAAGAAGTAACATTAAATGCTGCAGATTGTTCTATGGATACGCAACTGTGGTTAATGCAGATTCAAGATCAGTGGAGATTGCGGATGTCAAGAATAATATACGTGCAAGTCAAAAGATCATGAACATATATGTGATTACAACAGCATAATGAAGTCTGGGTCTAATGTGAGTTAAGGTAGAGAATGTGGATATGTTGTAAAGCATAAGAAGGGTGAATCAATGTAAGGAACCAACAACCAATTCTGAACCTAGTACGTGTTGAAAATATGTTATGGAACATACAAAAAGTAAAAGAAGAGATTACAGTGCGGATAAGAGAAGAATACAATACTGATGAGGAATTCTGAAGTGTAAAGTGAGGAAGGTAAATCTGTGATTTACCTTCCGTCAATAAAAGTATTACTTTTACTTAACATTTGTGTCCTGTGCATTTTGATAATTGATTTTATGAAAGATTAACTAAGAGAAGACAAGCTCACAAATAATTATCGAGAAGAGAATTTTATTAACCTACAACCCGACAATTTCTCAACAGGGGTTGTAGAGGATTAACAGATACAATACTTTTGGAAGCCATTCTTTTGTTAAAATTCTTCAATTGATTAATCTTTTGACTTAAGAAAAAACTGATTTAGGCCTATAGGAGCACCTCAGACAGATGATTTATAGTTTGCAGACTGATTTAGGATGAAACAGGGGTCTTTCTATGGTCCACAAAGATATAAACTTGTTCAATTGATCAATCTCTGTGATTAAAACCGTCTCAGACCTCAAATTTCTTTGAAAACATGTCCAGGGTTTGCAGAAAAGGATTTGGGAAGGAAAGGATGTTTTCTTCAGGTCTGAATATGGCTTCTAAATGATTTAATTACTTGAATTAATTCTTCTTTAGATCAAGAAACGTGCCTTTTCTTTGAGGAATACTTGAGAAAAACGAAGATTTGTGGTTTGCAGAAGGATTTTGAGGTAGCATAAGGATTTCTGAGGATCTGCTAGTCTTTAATAGTGATTTGGATGACTTCTGCAACAATTGTAGCAACAAATTGGTGAATTCTATTTGAATTTGGCTTAAAAATGGAGTCGGAAACAACTTTTTCGGTCTGGAATAACTCTTTCTGCACAAAATTGTAATTGAAATGGTAAAATGGTGCAAAGGGAGGTATATATGCAATTTTATCAAACAATGTTTACATTGAATGCATGGTCAATTTGAATTGACAGAGTGGTTTACACACTGGGCACGAAAAAACAACGCAGTGGTTTTTTTAAGAGCCAAAGGTGGTTGGTGGTATAGTTTGGATTGATGCGATCGAATGGGAGTTTTCCAGGTAGCAGGGGGTGGGGCTCTGAAAACCACAGATATTGCAAGGTCTAGGGTATGCTAATGATTGGGCAATGAAATGTACGATAGGCAATAATGGTCGTCGGATATTATCAGTTAAGATTTGACGGTTGGGAGGATGCGATGGAGTCATCGGGATTGGGTTTTGGGGCCCAGTTTTTTATGTTATGCAGTAGGTTATTTGTCTATAAACTATGTTTTAATACACATGGCATTGGGAATTTGATGTGATTGGTTATATATGTGGTATGGTAGGGTTTTATATGATATAAATAATAAGGTTAAGGTAAGTGGGGCTTTATAATAGGAGGGGATAATAATAAGTGGGCCCGAAATAAATCAAAATGTGTGGGAAATTAAACTATAGGTTTAAGGTAACATATGGGTTGGGATATACATATGTAGGAATTATTTTAATACAGGATTAAGAGGTATATGATGCGGGAGTTAATACTTAAAGTTAAACTTTAAAAATGAAATGTGTTGTGGAGGATTTATCATTAAGTTTTAATGTAAAATCTATATCGTGGAGGGATATTTGTAGTGGGGCCCGACATGTCGATTTAAGAATTTAGACTTAGGATAAAGTATTTTTATGGGTTTTATGAATAAAAGGAAATTAATAAAGGGCCTTTTACTTTTCCAAGTATAAATGTACATTTTAGCTCAGGAAAAGGGGTTTTATAAGGAAAAATGAGTGAGTAATGGGAAAAAGGGTGAAAATGAAGGGGAAAAGGTTTAAGAATGAAGGGGAAGGGGTATTTTTACAAGGGGAATAATTTTGAAAGGAAGTTAGTAAATGAAATGACCAATTTTCTACTATCCATGCCTTGTAAACTGCTTTTACCTACCCATCAGCTACCAAACATTTTTTCTTCATTTACATGGGTGCATTTTAGATTGCAAACCCATATTCATTTTTCTTTTAAAAAAAAAACAAACTAATTTTATCCTTATTTCTTCCAAGGGTTCAGATTAAACTTTTGAGCTCCTTATTATTCTCTACCTAACTACTGTAATGTTCACAAATTTTAGCCTCAAGCTAAAAGGAACATTATAGTTAGCATTAGATGAATAAAATGGGTAGGGAGGTCCATTAACCTCTTTATAAGGAAAATTAACATTTCTCATGTGAAAAGGGGAAGAATAAGCAGCTGGATTGAGCACCTACAGGTGTGAACATGATTGGATCATGTTGATTCAATCATATTTGACCAAGTTCACATGCACTGTCTAGATACATTGTATCTCCATGATGGACTGCGCAGTTTTAATGGAGGACAACTTGCATGGGCTAGGTGGCACATATGGATGGGACCTATTGTGGAGAGGATAACTTGCTATATATGGAGAAGAGGACAACCATTGTATTCATGCTTGGATTATTATTTGCTTTGGTCTATTGAGACTTTGCTTCCTCTTGCTGTTTAGCGAGGTTGCAGTGTTGTTTAGCACAAGGGTGTTCCCGGTCGGGAATCCCTACCTCATCCTCAGGGAAGGAGATTTTCTTGAGCTACATTTCGGAATTTCGGAATTTTTTCCAAACTACCTCCTTCAACTACAACGCAGTTTTTGTTTAGAGCTGGGTTGTGTTGTAGGGTGCAGCAATGGAGGATCTCTTTGAGTCATTTCCGGACTTGTTTTTCAGTGGAGGGCTTGTCTATCCATTGGAATATCAATAAGAATGACTCCCAAGCATATTTTCATGTATTTTGCATCAGGCCAACCATCTACTATCCCTCACAGTGCAATTTCAGTCCAGATCTGCGTTATTTTCAGAGGCAGTTGCTGGGAGGGTTCATTGAGCTCATCAGGAGGGTCTATTTCTGAGTAGAGGGATCAACCTTCTAATTAGAAATAAAATTGGAGGAGGACATCAGTATTTAAGATCTGTCATAGCCTCATTTTATATCAGATCCAGTTTGCAGTGACACATTAACCCCAGGGTTATTTGTCACATTGTATGTTTTCCAGCATTTCTAGCAATCCTTTTTGGGTTGGCTAGAATTATTGTATTGGAGACCATATCTTCATTATTGGGAATTTATTTTGTTTCCTTCAGCCATATTTCATGTATATACATTTGCAGCAACAACTACACTAATATAGACTGCGCAGTCAGTGCTCTCCGACATTCTATATAGTTGCAGCATCTCATGTATCTATTGCTTTGATCATTGGAGACTTGTTCTTATGGCTTGAGTGGCATGTCTCTCATGATATTTTGTACATTGTTGCTGATATATTAATAGAATTATTGCTGAATATTTTTCTCTCTCATGAAATGATCATATTTTCTGTGTTTACAATATTGTGTTCACGTATTGTTGTAGCTCCACTTTTGGAATATCTTAAGATATTCTCAATAGTGTAGATTTTTCCTATTTTGGAATATTACAGTGGTATCAAAGCTTCAATATTGGCTCAGCCTATGGGTATCAGGCCATTATACTTTCAGGAGAGATGGAAAGAAAGGAGAAGGCTCCAGTATGTGAAGGAAGAAAGGAAGACAAGCTTACAAAACTTCTTCCAAAATCTATGCAGAGCTTTCAAGGAGAGCTGAAGAGAATGAGAATGGAGATGGGATCTCTAAAGGAAATTGGATAGAGAGAAGAATCTATATTTTCACATGGTGAGTGTGAGCGTGCAGCTACACACCATGATGCACAGTGAAGTCAAGTGCCTAGATCTATCTTGAGATGCATGAGAGGAGGAATAATTCCTAAGAGGAGAACTCTTAGTGATTTGTTGCATGAGTATGAATCTCAAACTAAGAGGTTTAGAGATCATACCAATTTCCAAGATTTTTGCAAGATCCAGGTGGAGAAGAGCAAGCAACAGGATGCTGATAGATTTCTTCTATCTACTTTTGCAGGGTCACCTACATGTTCAGCTGAAGCTTGGGTGAAGGAGCTAGACTCCTATTTACAGCAACACCACATTTCTAAAGATGAATCCATCATAATTGCAGCACTGCATTTCAGAGGTAAGGCCCATGCATGGTGGAATTTTGAGTCTTGTTATTTAAAAAATGTAAACACTTCCTCTTCTGCAAGATTCATTAAAACATTGATGGGAAGGTTTGATGGGAAACTTCCTAAGACACATGAACACGAAAAACTTGAGAGAACAAAAACCTTGCATGTGATGGAGTAGACTCCACTTTAGAAAACCATGGGAGAAGATGACATATTGCATTACACATTGTTAGAGGCAATACCTCTAGTTCATATTCCTAAACAAGAGGGCATGAGGATCTCTTTTTCACAAGAGGATCCAATTGTTGAGATGTTTCCCATACACATTGATGAAGATGAGGGCAACAACGCTGTCACATCTAGAGCACATCCAGTACCTCATGAAGAGGGAGGAGGAGCACATGCTCCAACAGGAGGGATTCTTGTATCCTTGCAAGAAGTTCCCCAAGATCTCATACATAGAGGTCCAAGCACAATCAATGAGCAACATGATTGTGAAGCATTGCAGCTAGAAGTAGGGGGTAGGAAGGAAGAGCAGCATATTTTGGTGAGAGGAAAACACCCTTCTCTATTTCAGAAAGCTAATGCAAAGAGGAGGTAGACGGTACTACACTGTGAAGGCAAGGGCAAGGTTTCCCTACCATATATACAGTCCACTCTTGACATTGATGTCTCACTACATGGAGACATTCCACCTTGGAGGTCACCAGATCTAGCATTGATGAAAGACATCTTGTCTTTGGATTCACCACTCTTGGATTTTGGAGGGGTGAAGAGTTTGGGGGAGAACTTTGGCATGGGGGATGTCAAAGTAGCAGGCAGCAACATGAGGAGAGCTTCACATGCTAGATCACCAGCGATGTCTCTTAGGAGGATTCATCCTTATTGGAGATCTCAGCTCTTAGTAGAGTACTCCAAGGATCCTGGTGCTTGCAGGATTCTTGATGACATAGATGAAGATGATAGATATATGGTGGATGATGTGGTCATCTATTCTTATGGAAGAATCTTCTTGAATAGTGCTTCTAGTCTTAGGGAGAAGCTACTACTTGCAGCAAATGAGGACTTCCTAGTTGTGCACTTTGATGCATATCTTGCCTTGTTAGAGGAGTTCACTTGGGAGGGCATCCAACATGATATATTTCAGCATATGGAGAGATGCGTAGCCCAGATGGTGATGGAGAGGAGGTCACAACCACTTCCTTTCTCATTGGAGGTGAGGGAGAAATTCCAATTGAGCCATTTCAGCTCAAGGTTTCGAGTACATGGTAGAGGAGGTATAATTTCACATTATGCTTTGTCCTTCTTTAATTTATATGAGCAGCATGTTGTACCAAGAAGGATCATCTCTTCTTGCATTTTGTATGATGTAATTGTAGCTACTTGTAGCATTGATTTTGGCTACCTTAATGGTGGTTTGTCGGGGAAGCCACATGATTCTTGGTGTGCACCATTGACACGATATTGTAACTTCATGTTTCCATCTTATGAGATGACTGTGGCAGAAAAACAGTGGTTGGTGAAGCACTTGTTATTTCTTATTTTTATTGAGGAAAAGGATGCACTACGCTGGTTCCATGAGTGGAAATATGATTCACTCTCCGGTTGTCATTTGGAAACTTTCTTTCATTGTATTTTGCTTCCATATATTGTTGATATGTTTATGCTCATGGGAAGATTTGTTTGGAGAGTGAGCTTGAAGTTGAAAATTCCCATTGGGAGTATGATTCTCCCTATTTCACATGATGTATGTTTCAGGAGAAACAATGGGCACACCGTGATTTCCATATCACCCCTCTTCCCTTCATGTATGGGGAGCCATTGGGAGAACATGCGTTATTTGAGGAGGCGCTTCATGGTTGATTCATTTTGTGGGGTGGCTTGGGCCAATTTTGGAGGCCATGAAATTTCAGCCCAATATCAACAACCCCCTCATACTTACCATAAATGGAGGGGAAACTAATTTTATGGGAAGATCTAAACTCTCCATTCAGCCCCAACACATTGCATAGATCCGGCGTTGAAGATTTCTTTGATGAGCTACCTAGAATGTCTCATTTCATTTGGATGATAGCATGGGTGAGAAGGTAACTCATTGGGAATGATATTTCCCATGTGTATCATCACTCCTACCTTGAGGAGGCCATTAGAAAACAAGAAGGTTTCCACTTACACCTTCCACCTTTTCATGATGTGAGCCATTGGGTCATGCATCTTTGGGAGGAAACATTGGAGGGAAGATTTGTTGTAGATTATCTTGAGTAGTGGTGGGGACTATTGATGAGGAGGCCACAAGAGGATAAGGGGAGGATTTTTTCTCTCTCTATACATTTGCTTGAGTAAAAGCAACATTTTGGAGGGGAGGACTGTAATGTTCCCAAATTTTAGCCTCAAGCTAAAATGAACATTATAGTTAGCATTAGATGAATAAAATGGGTAGGGAGGACCATTAGCCTCTTTAAAAGGAAAAATAACATTCCTCATGTGAAAAGGGGAGGAAAAAGTAGCCGGATTGAGCACCTACAGGTGTGAACAAGATTGGATCACGTTGATTCAATCATATTTGAGCAAGTCCACATGCACTGTCTAGATACATTGTATCTCCATGATGGACTGCGCAGTTTTAATGGAGGACAACTTGCGTTAGCTAGGTGGCACATATGGATGGGACCCATTGTGGAGAGGAGTACTTGCTATATATGGAGAAGAGGACATCCATTGTATTCATGCTTGGATTATTATTTGCTTCGGTCTATTGAGACTTTGCTTCCTCTTGTTGTTTAGCGGGGTTGCAGTGTTGTTTAGCACAAGGGTGTTCCTGGTCGGGAATCCCTACCTCATCCTCAGGGAAGGAGAGGTTCTTGAGCTACATTTCCTCATTCCGGAATTTTGGCCAAGCTACCTCCTTCAGCTACAGTGCAGTTTCTGTTTAGAGCTGGGTTGTGTTGTAAGGTGCAGCAACGGAGGATCTCTTTGAGTCATTTCCGAGCTTGTTTTTTAGTGGAGAGCTTGTCTATCCATTGGAAGTGTTGTAGCTCCTAGAGACAACCTAGATTTGTGATAGACCAGTGC